>JAODAL010061262.1:0-20433 GCA_025379985.1 Phyllomedusa bahiana | reverse complement strand
CCATAAATTTTCCCCCTTCCCAAGAAGTTGATGAACGCTCGCAAGCAAATTCTGCTAAAAAAGACCCCTTTTTAAACCGAAAAGCCCAATAAACAACATCAACACAGGGGGACTTCGTCGCCGGGACTTTTCTGCACCCCAGGACCCTGCGGGCACAACCAAGGGGGACTGCGGGGGTTTTGGGCCCGACCGCCCGGTTTTTTTCCCCGATTAAAACCGGGGCTTCCTTAAACCCCATTTATGGCATCTTTAAACGGGGGTCTTCAAAAGGCAGACTAAAAAAACCTCTAATTTTTTAACATGCCTTCCCTTGACCCCCCCCCGCATTTTGTCATCAAAGAGGTTTCCCAAGAAAATGGATTACCCACAGTGGGGGTAAAACGATTTTTGACTTTTTTGAGCGCTTAAATTTTGGAGGGAAATTCCTGATGATCGTGACGACATTTTTGTGGCCGTGACTGGAGGACGAGGGGGTTAAAAACTGCGATGCGGGTTTTGCATTAACCAAAAAGGGATAGTTTTGGCGAGGGCGTTCTTTACGGGAAATTCACAGGGCCCTGACCCAGCGTAAAGGCCTAAACGGCCCCCTTCAACGACAAATCCCGGCATGCTTGTTGTCGACAGAAACGGAAGGAGCACCTTCTCTGAAACCTCTACCCCCCATGTCCAAACCCCCCTCTTTGCTCGCTTACCCACCTAAAATTTTCGCTCCATGCCAAGAAATAAAAAATTTTGAAAAGATATGGAAGATTTTTTGGAAACCCCCTCAAATTAAAAAAAACGGCAAATCAACAGCTTTTTCCCAAAACCCCCTCAAATCAAAAAAAAATTGCGGGAAATTAAATTTTTTAAAACTGCAAAGTAATCTACAACAAAGCTTTACTGCCCCAAAAGGTTAAAAAAAAAAAAACCCCTTTCCCCTGAAATTTTTAACAGATAAAAAAAGGATTTTTGGGCACTTTATCAACCTGTGCTGACTACAAAATTGCGGGAAATTCTAATTTAACTGCACGTTGGCTTTAAACAACAAAAATTGGGAAAGGGCAAAATTTAACCCGATTAGAGTTGGGGGAATTTCCCCCCAAAATTTGTTTCGTTCACTTTCAACACCCGAATTTCTCCGGGAAAAAAAAACTTCGTTCTAAAAAACTTTGGCACGAAACACTTTTTAAAAAACAGCTATTTCCAGCCCGCACAGAGCCTGCAAAGGGTTTTTGTAGAACGTTTGTGCCCTTCTTTAAAAAATTTCAAGGGGGCTTGGGTTTGGGTTTTTTCATAAAAATGAAGTGTTTTTTAGTATGACACGCACAGACTTTCCGCCACTCCTTTTGAACGCTTCACTCAAAAATTTCCCCTGGGCCCTTTAAAAAAGGGAAAAATGCCCAAAAAACTGAAGGGGAATGTAGCCTGATAAAGTCTGCGAGCGACGCTGAAAAAAAACAAGCTGAGGGCTAGGGGCAAACAGGCAGGTGTGGAGGTGGGGCGGCGCCACAGCAGCTGGGTGAGAGTGGCACAATGACTTCTGAGGGGGCAAAAACAGGAATGGGCAACAAGGGGTACAATGACACAGTGTCTGGGGTCAGGGGGGGGCAGCCACAGCGCAGCAGAGGTCAAACGTGGCCCAAGACAAGTTTTTAGGCCCCGGGAGCAGCCAACACACATGAGGTCAGACTTGCCAATGACAAGTGGTAGTCCGGCGCACCCACAGGGCAGCATAGGCAGACGGGGCACAAGGGCATTTGGGGAGGTGGCAAAAAAAGGGGGTGGGGCCACAGAGGGGGACATGAGGGCAAAACTGACCAAAAAATAAAGGGGGGAATTAGCCGATAAAGTCAGGGGAGCAAGCTGGAAAAAAACAAGCTGGGGCCAGGTGGCAACACAGTGACAGAGGGGGAGGTGAGGGTGGCACCACAGGGGGGTATGAGGTCGAGAAGGCAAAATTTGACTTTGGAGGTGGCAAAAACAGGAATAGGCCACAGAGTGGCACAATGACCGTGTCTAGTCATGGAGCAGCCACGCAGCACCAGAGGTCAACAGGGGCACAATGCACAGTATGTAGGTCAGGGGCAGCAGCCACAGCAGCAGCAGAGGTCAGACAGGGGAAAAAATGACAGATGGTAGGTCACGCAGCGCCACAGCAGCAGCTGAGGTCGCAGTGGCAAAATGACGGGAGTTTTAAGGTCACGGCAGCAGCCCACAACATGAGGTCAAAACAGTGGCACAATGACACAGTGTGTAGGCCGGCACACCCAAAGAAAAGAAATGAGGTCAGCGTGGACAATGACACAGTGGGGAGGTCACCGCACCACAGCACAGCATGGGGTCAGACAGGGGGCCAATGACACAGGTGTGTCCGGCAGCGCCAAACAACATGAGGTCAGAAAGTGGCACAATGAACGGTGTGGGTAGGGAGCAGCCCAAACAGCAAAAGTCAAAGGGGGCAAAAATGACTTTGGCAGGGCAAAAAAAAGAGGTAGACGGGTGGCCAAAATGACATTCGGGAGGGGCAAAAAAAGGATGGCCCAAAGGGGGACAATGACACAGTGTTAGGTCACGGCAGCAGCCAACACAGCATAGGTCAACAGTGCACAATGACAGGTGTGGTCCCGGCAGCACCCACACACACCCCTGAGGTCAACAGTGGCACTGAAAAGTGTGGTGGGTCACGGGAGCACCACAGCAGCAGCTAGGTCAGACAGGTCACAGGGCATTTGGGGAGGGGTGGCAAAAAAACCGGGAGAGGACAGAGGGGGACAAAAAACAGTGTGGGGGCAGGGCAGCACCCACAGCGCAGCATAGAAACGTGGCACAATACAATGTGGGTCACGGCAGCGCAAGCACACATAGGTCAGACAGGGGCACAATAACATTGTAGGTCAGGGCAGCAGCCACACAGCAGCATGAGGTCGACAGTGGCACAATGAAAAGGGGTGTAGGTACGGAAGCACCACAGCACAGCATAGGGTCAGCAGTGCACAATAAATTTTTGGAGGTGGCAAAAAAGGAAAGCCACGAGGGGACAATGACACAGTGTTAGGCCCACGGGGCAGCAGCCACAGCGCAAATAAGTCAACAGGGCACAATGACACAGTGGGGGGGCCCACCCAGCACCAGCACAATGAGGTCGACAGTGGCAAAAATGCCCAATTGTTTTTTTGGGGGGGGCCCGCACCCCCCCCGCGCTTTTGGCAAAACATTTTAAAAAACAGTTTTAGGTCAGGAGCCCGGGGGCAAGAACCTGAGAAAAGAAACGGTTGGCCAACAAGGTTTTTTGTAGCACGCACAGAACCCGCCCTTTAAAAGTTCAAAAAAGGGGGCACTTGGGGAAAAACTCCCGGGGGGGGAAGGCCCAAAACAGGGAGGCCAAAAAAAAACAGGGGGGTTGGGGAAACAATGACAAGGTGGAACGGCAAACCCCCAAGCCACAGAAGGGGGAAAAGCTTTTTGGAGGTCCAAAAACCAAGGTGGCACAAGACAAGTTTTAGGCCCGGCAGCAAAAAGCACAGCTGAGGTCGGGCATGGCACATGACACGTTTTTGGGGGCCGGGCAGCACCCCCAACAGCATGAGGTCAGACATGGCAAATGACGGGTGGTAGTACCGAGCCACAGCAGCAAGCAAGGTCAACATGGCACAATGAAAATTTGGAGGTGGAAAAAACAGACTAGGCAAATGGACAATGACAGAGGGTGTAGGTCAGGGGCACGCCACAGCAGCAGTGAGTCAGACGGGGGGACAATGACACAGTGTGTAGGTCCGGCAGCAGCCAAAACAGCAGCATGAGGTCAGCATGGCAAATGACCATATTTGCCAAATTTTCCCGTTTTTGGCGGGGGCCCCCGTTTTTGGGGTCCCCCCCTCCATTTCGGCACAATCACGTTAAAAAAAGTATTTCCAGGCTGCATGACCTGTTTTGGGGCTGTAGAACATTATGCCATGCTTAAATGCAAGGGACTTGGTTTTGGGCTTCATACAATGTTGGTTTTTGTTACACCACATGACGCCGCCCCTCTTAAAAACGCTTTTACTCTAAAATTCCCTGGGGACTTAAGAGGGCAAAACTGACCAAAAAACTGAAGGGAAATGAAACCTATAAAGTAGGAGCGAAGCTGGAAAAAAAACAAGCTGGGGTCAGGTGGCAAAACAGTGACAGAGTGTGGGAGTGACGGGGGCAGCCACAGCAGAGAGGTCGGGGGTGGCACAATGACATTTGGAGGGGAAAAACAGGGGTAGGCCACAGAGTGGGAAAAATGACACCCCTTGTAGGTCCGGCAGCAGCCAAGCAGCAGCATGAGGTCAGACAGTGGGACAATGACACAGGTGTAGGGCATGGCAAAAAGCCACAACACACAGAGGGCAGACAATGGCAAATTTTACAGTGTGTAGGGCACGCAGCAGCCCAGCAGCAGCATGAGGTCAGACAGTGGGACAATGACATTCTGGAGGTGGCAAAAACAGGGTAGGCCAAGGTGGGACAATGACACAGGTTAGGCAACGGCACAGCCAGAGCACAGGGCCAGAGGGGGGCAGGAAAGGCACAAATTGACAGTGGTAGGTTAGGGCAGGAGCCCACAGCGCACGAGGGCAGAATGGCACAATGGGATTTTTGGGGGTGGCAAAAACAGGGGTAGGGCCCCAGAGTGGGACAATGACACGTGTGGGGTCACGGGACGCCACAGCACACAAGAGGGCAGAATGGCACAATGACAGGGGTGTGGTCACCAGCAGCCACGCGCAGCAGAGGTCAGACAGTGGGACAATACACAGGTTTTGGCCCGGCAGAGCCACAGCAAAACAGCATGAGGTCAGACAGTGGACAAAAAACAGTGGTTTTGGCCGGAAGCCCACACAGCAGCATGTGGCAGACAGGGCACAATGACAATTGGGGAGGTCAGGCAGCAGCCCAAGCAGCAGCATGAAGTTTTGACGTGGCACAATGACAGTTTTAGTCCGGCAGCACCACGCAGCAGCTGAGGGCAGACATGGCACAAGACACAGGTGTAGGTCACGGCAGCCCATAGCACACATGAGGTCGACATGGCCAAAGACAATTTGGAGGGGGCAAAAACAGGAGTAGGCCCGATGGGGCAAAGACACAGTTTAGGTCACGGCAGCAGCCAAGCCACAAGGTCAGACAGGGGCAAATGACGGTGTGAAAGGGCACGGCACAGCCACAGCAAGCATGAGGTAGCAGTGGCACAATAAAAAGTGTGTAGGTCACGGCGCACCACAACACAGCAAAAGGTCAGACGTGGGAAAATCACTGGAGGTGGGCCCAAAAAAAAAAGAAGGCCCCAAAGTGGGACAATGCCCTTTGGGGGTCACACAGGAAGCCACAGATGGGACAAATGACAAAAAGGGTGAGGTCCGGGAAGCCACGCAGCAGCATGAGTTTTAGACAGTGGAAAATGAAAGGTGTAGGTCACGGCAGAGCCACAGCACAGCAATGAAGTTTTTCACAAAACAGTTGGCCCCAAAAAAGAACAGTGGTAGGGCCCCGGGACAGCCACAGCAGCAGCATGAGGTCAACTGGCACAATGACCATGTGTAGGGACGGCAGCAGCCACAGCAGCAGCTGAGGTCCAGTGGCACAAAACATTCTGGGGGTGGGAAAAAAAAGAGGCCACAGAGTCTGACAATGACCAGTGTGAGGCACGGGAGCAGCCACCAGCAGCATGAGGTCAACATGGCACAATGACACAGTGTGTAGGTCACGGCAGCAGCCACAGCAGCAGCCTGAGGTCAGACAGTGGCACAATGACACAGTGTGTCGGTCACGGCAGCAGCCACAGCAGCAGCATGAGGACAGACAGTGGCACAATGACCCCTTGTGAAAGCTGTGTGATGCAGCGATAACCACCAAAAGAGTATGGCATAAAACTCAATTCCTTTATTGATAAAGCAATTAAAATGCGAGCGTTCCCATAGGCATACTAAATCCTCAAAACATAAGAAACGGCTGACGCGTTTCGGGTGTCTATTCACCCTTAATCATAGCATACTGATACAACTAACATGCCAGGCTTATATATCCTCCACAATAAAAACATTGGTTGATTACCTAGATGTCGTTATCTCCACATGTGGGAGTTCCAATCTTCTACGCCACCAATAGGGACAGCTGAAGGTAAAACATGTTGCTGAACGTGTGTATAGACATCATAACATCCGGTACCGGCGGAGACAAGGTCCGCCCCAATTGTACGGCAATTTCCGGGAACACATAAAAACGCAAAACAACACGTGATACCAGCATAGTGCAGTGCCGGACATGCGCATAAGTGTTATAAGGTCCCGAGAATGACAGCTTCCGGGAATGTATAAAAAAACATCGCTGTGAGCGCAATACAAAACTAAACACATTTGGATACGCGGAATATATAAAAGTTAATCCCAAAGAATGATGAATATGTTATGGATATAGTCAATAGTGCTATGGAGTCCGGAATGGAACAAATATAAGAGTAACCTTGAGCAATACTGGAAATACCATGTGATTTCAAGCCCACAAGAAAGCGCTATGACAATCCGAAAATTTACTGTTAATAATTCACAGGCAGTGTAAGACATAATAAATTGAACTGTAATTTAAACTGGAATAACTTACGGCAACATGTTTTATGAAAGGGAACTCCCAAATGCTGATCGCGACAAATAGGAATACAAAAATTCTCCCTGAGAAATAACTGAAAATAATAATAAACATAAATTATAAATATAGATATGAATTTTGCTGCACTCCTATGATATACTATAGCAAAATAATCTGCAACATATAAATATATTCCGACTACATCATGACATCAAAAAAAAGAGAAAAAAAAAAAAAAGGAGAAACCAAGACAAACAAGGAAAAAGAAAAAAAAGGAGGAAATCAAAAAATGAAATAAAGAGAAGAATGAAAGAAAAAAGAAATAAACAGAGTTGGCATGTGTGAAAATCTCCCACATGGATAATCTGTGTTATATGTTATGAAGAGTACCTTTTAATAATGAAACATCAGTTCCCTCCACAGATTCAGACCCTGGGGCACTGATGTATTCAAAGTAAAAATCCAGAAGGCTTCTCTGTCATGTAGGATCCGCTTAATGTCACCACCCCGTGTCGGTTGTAGAACTTTCTCTATACCAATGATCTGGAGCCCCCTAGAATCGGAATTATGTACTTCTCTGAAATGATTAGATAAATTAGATCTGTTCCTAGTTGATACGTTTGATATGTCATTTAAGTGCTCCAAGAAGCGCACTTTGATTTTTCTAGATGTACTTCCGACATACTGCAGATTACACTTTGTACACTGAGCTAGATACACTATATGATTAGAATTGCAATTAATGAAGCTCTTGATATTGTAACTCTTACTGTTTTGATTGTCTGTAAATGTTTTAGTGGTACAAACATAACCGCATGTACGGCAGGGATGTCCCCCACATCTGTAAAAACCTTTTTGCGCAAGCCATGTACGTTGAGGTCTGCGAGTCACTATTAGATTTGGAGATACTAAGTTACCAAGCGTGCATGCTTTTCTGGACACTACCCGACAACCATCAGATAAAACCTGCTCCAATATTGGATCCTCCATTAATATTGGTAAGTATTTTAAACAAATCTTCTTAATATTGGAAAATTGAGGGGTATGATCCAACACCAGAACTGGTCTCCGATTTTTGTCAGGTCTATCATTCCATTTCTGATTTTTGTTTAAATCACCTCTTGGTTTGTTCTGATGTATTAGGGAATTCCTATCTTTAGAGTCTGCAATGTTGCGCGCTCGGTTTAACATCCATTTCGGGTATCCCCGCCGTGATAATCTGTCCTGGATCTGTTTACATTCATCTTGATAATCATCATCCCTACTACAGTTTCTCCTGGACCTGATCATTTCCCCAACAGGTATAGCCTTATGAACGTGTTTGGGGTGGAAACTTTTGGAATGGAGGATAGTGTTCCCTGCTGTATCCTTGCGATGAGTCCTAGTCTCAATACAGGATCCTGGTTTCCCAGTTAGGGTCAGGTCCAAAAACTGGATCTCCTCGGAATTCAAAGTGTGGGTAAACCGAAGATTGAAAACATTGTTATTAATGAAAAACAAAAACAAAGGTATGGCAGACACATCGCCCCTCCAGATAAACAGGAGGCCATCGATTTTAACTCCCCCATCCCCAAAAAAATCAAATTTCCAAAAGGGGTTCTCAGGGGCATAAAAAAAATAAATTTTTTCCCCACCATCCCCCAGGGACCAAATTGGCCAGGGAGGGGTGAGAACTTTCCCCCCAAATTAAAAACCCCCCTAATTTGGAGGAAAAATGCCCTGTTTAAAAAAAAAAAAAAATTTTGGTCATCAAAATTCTGCAAAAACCGAAAAAAATTTAACCCCAAAAAAATTCAGAAAAATTGAAAACCGGGGGTGGGGGGGAAAAAAGGTTTTCACGGCGGGCAGCCCACGGGGCGGGGGCCACAATGAAACCGGGTTCAGGACGGGGGTTGGGGCACAATAAACATTCGGGGGGGGCAAAAACAGGAGTAGGCCCACTGAGGGGGACAAGGGACAAAAGTGGGGTAGGCCCAAGGGGCAGCACCCAAAATCAGCAGAAATGGGGTTTCGCCCAGGGGCCCCACAATGACACAGTGTGTAGGTCACGGCGACCCACAACAGCAGCTGAGGTCAGACAGTGGCAAAAAAAGACCATTACTTCCCAAAACCTCCCTGTTTTTTTTGGGGCTGGGGGGCCCCCGCTATTTGGGGCCCCCCCCCCCCCGCCACTCGGCAAAAGTTGGCGAACCTCCCGCCGCCGCAGGCGGGGGGTTTTTCCCTTTTAAATGCCCCGGGCGCCGGAGAAAGCGCGGGTGCGCTACCCCTGCCCCGGGCCGGTCCGTTCCACGGGGCGGGGGGGGGAAGGGGGGGCCCAGCCCGCTTCCCCCGCCCCTTTTTTTCCCCTTTCCTTGGGCAGGGGGAAAGGCAGGAGGGCCCCTCCCCCCCACCTTCCCCCCCTGAATGCCCCGGCCCCCGGGTGCGGCCCCCTACTTAAAGGTCACGGGCAGGGGGAGTGACGGGGCCCTCCCAACCAAAACCCCCCCTTTGTGACGCTAGGAGTTTGGGTTTGGAAAGCTGGCGGGCGCTGCAGGGGCCGGGGTGGGGTTTGTGGGGATTTTATTATTTTATTTTTTTAGCGGGTACCGGGCTTCAATTTGTCCCGGGAAAACAGGGGGGGCACTCCCGGGCTAAAAGGGGGGCACACCGGGCCCAAAAATGGGGGCACACCGGGAAAAACCCCGGGGGGGGCAACTACCTGGCACAATGGGGGGCACAACCTGGTTTAAAAAAGAGGGGGCACTACCTGGAAACAGGGGTGGTATTTAACCGGGCCCTTCAATGGGGGCATTTCCCGGGGAAACAATGGGGGCACTACCGGGCCCAACAGGGGGGGGCATCCCTTTGGAAAACAGAGGAGGTACAAACCAGGAAAACAAGGGGGGGAAATACCGGGGCAACAAGGGGGGCCACTACCTGGAAAACCAATGGGGGCATCTCCCTGGCAACGAAGGGGGCACAAACCGGGCCAAACCCAATTGGGGGGCATTACCGGGCCCATAAATGGGGGAAACTACCGGGCCCAAAACAAAGGGGGCACTACCTGGAAAAACAAAGGGGGCCCCTACCTGGCAAAAAAGGGGGGTAAACCCTACCGGGGGGGAAACCCCAAAGGGGGGCCCCCCTTACCTGGTAACAAAGGGGGGAAAACCTCCCTGGTAAAAAAGGGGGGCACCTCCCCTGGTAACAGGGGGGGCCATCTACCTGGCTAACAGGGGGGGAAATTTTACCTGGCTAAAAAAAGGGGGGCATCTCCCCCTCTAAAAATTTTTGGCTTTTCCGGGGTTGAGGGGGGGCCATTACTTGCCCTGAAAAGGGGCACTACCTTTTTTTGGGGGGGTTACCCCTGGTAAAAGGGGCATCTAGGGGGGGGGATTTTTGGGGGTGGGAAAAGGGGCCCCAAAAAACCCCCAAAAGGGCAATACAGGTGGGGGGTCAGGACGAGGGGGCGGAGGCCAAAGGGGAAATTCGGGAGGTTGGCAAAAAAACAAAAAAATTAGGCCCACAAAAAGGTGGGGAAAAAAGGGGCCAAAAGATTGGGAGGTCAGGGCCCAACCCAAGCCACAACGGGCAGGGCAAAGAAGGGGTAAAAAACGGGTGGCCCACAAGGGGGAAAAAAAGGGGGGTGGAAAGCCCCACGGCAGGGGCCACCAGCGGGGCAGGCCCCAAGAAAGGGCCCAGAAGTGGCCCCCTTGACAAAAATTTTTAAAGGTCACGGCAGCACCCCACCAGCAGCATGAGGTCAGCCAGGGGGCCAAGGGCATTCTGGAGGTGGCAAAAAACGGGAAAATAGGCCAAAAAGAGGGGGCCCCTTTGGGAAACAGTGTGGAGGTCAGGGAAAGAAACCCCCAACAGCAGCTGGGGTCGACATGGCACAAATTGACAGTGTGTAAGTAACGGCAGCGCCACGCGCACATGAGGTCGACAAGGGGCAAATGAAGAAATGTGTGGTAAAGGGAGCAGCCACAGCACCCACCCATGGGTCAGACAGTGGCACAATGCCCTTCTGGGGGTTTGGAAAAAAACCAGGAAAGGCCACAGGGGTGGCACAATGCCGAGAGGGGGATGTACGGGGGGCAGAAAAAACAGCTTGAGGTCAGAGAGGGGCACAATGAAAACAGGGGGAAGGTCCCCGGCGCACCAAAGAAAGCAGAAATGGGGTCAGACAGTGGCACAATGACAGAGGGGGGAGGTGGGTGGCAATCCCGTCCCCGGTAAAAAGGTTGGGGGGGCCAAAAACTGTCGCAGATTTTGTGGCATCAGGGGGGGTGGTGGCATTAAATTTAGGGCTAAAGGCAGGTAGTTTGAACCCAGCCCTCATTTCCCCACAGTTTGGGGGGAGGGGTAAATGGCTGATGTACCCTGACGCCTTTAAGGAGCTTTGGTTTTTGGGGGAAACCCCGGGGAAAAATCCACGCCTGGTTCATTTTTGACAAAGGTCAGTTTTCCCCAAAATTTCCCCCGTGGAAAGGGGTTTTCCCCTTTGGGGGGTAACGAGGGCCCCCGCCCGCACTGAACCCCGCTCGGGATCCCAAACACTACGGCCCGGGGCCCAAGGCCCAGTTTTTCTCCACTAAAAACTGGGAAAGGGTTGGGGGAAAAACACCCAATTTTTGGTGCCCTTTAGTCCAGGGATCTTCTAACTGGGTGGCGATTTGCTTTTCCAAGGGGGCCCCCCCCCCTGTTGGTTCGGGGGCCCTGCCCCCAAGGCCCTGCTTTTTGCTGTTGCTGGGACTGCCCCCCTTATGGGGGGGAAAAGGAAAACCCCGCTCATCAGGGGCTCCAGATTAGGTTGGTGCTGAGGGAAACGGGTTTAATTTCCGACCCCCCCCCTTTCCCCCCGGGCACCCGCGGCAGTAGTCGGGGAGCATGAAAAAACCCCCCGGGTTTGTTTTTTGTCAGAGGGGGGGACGATGCCGCACTTTGGGGCAGCGGCCAACTGGTGGGGAGGTTTTCCCCCTTAGTATTTGAGTTTGCCTCCCTCTAAATAGCTGGGAAAAAGGCCCCATTTTGGCCCGTAGCGGGGCCCAAATAGGGTGGAGACCAGAAGTCTCCCTCTGGCCGATGCGACTATTTGGGCTGCACTACCAAAATCAGCATGCTGCGGGCCATCTGCACAAGTGACTCCGGGGGGCCCTCCCCCCCTCCACCCCCCCACGTTTACTCCCTCGTCTTGGAGTACGCCTGTTCCTCTCCCCCATCAGCTCTCTGTGCCCCTGCCCTATCTTGTCACCGGTAAAAAATCCACTCATTTCACCGGGACAATGTTTCTGCCCCAATGTCCCCCCTCCTCCTCCCTCCCCTCCATTTCAGCCCCCCAGGGGACTCATGGGGCCACGAGATGTAGTCCCCCACGCTCCAGCCCCCTGCCCCAGACAGTTTTTTTCACCCTCTGTTCCGACATAAAGCAGTGAATGCGTTATTTCCCGTACCCTGGCACTGACAAAAACGTGGCCCCCCTCGAAGGGCCTCAACAAACGGCAGGGGGACGCATGAGCTCCCACGGCTGACACCCAAATTTAAAACAGGGGAGTACTTCTGTCTGCCGGACAAAAAAAAGGTTAATGGCATTTTTCTTTTCATAAAGTCGGTCCAAAAGTGCAGGGGGGAATTCCAACGGGTGGAAACACGCATATAAAGGGGGTTTTGGGGGGAGGGCCGTTCTGCCGCTGCAACTCGGGAGGGTTTTTTCTGGCTTTGTACAAATGGATAAAGGGGCATGCACATTTCCTGGCCATTTTCAGAATTTTTCAAAGATGGTGGAAGATTTTCGGGAAACCCTTTTTTCAAAACCAATTGAACACGGCGCCATGCGGGGGCCCTGGACCATCCCCCTTTGGTGCAGCGCGGACACCATGTTCCTCTCATTGCCCCGTCCCCCCGGTTTCCCGTTTTGAGTTGGCAGGGAAAAAAGCCAACTCGATTTCTTTTTTCAAAAAGCGGAGTTTTTTCCCCCCGTGTCACTTCGTTGCCGATTGAAAGAACTGCGTGACACCCCCGTTTTCCCTCACATGTGGGATGAGGAGCAGTACTTGTGGAGGCTGAGATGGTGGTGGAGGAGGAGGCGGACATTGGCGCAGGGGCCGCAGTTTGACAAGGGAGGAGAAAAGCGCCGTCTCCGTCCAAGTTGTTGGTGTCCCTGGGGGCCCGGGGCACATTCACCCAGTGGGCCGTAAAGGCAAGTACTGGCCTGACCCCTTTCTCGCTCCAGCGCCCCTGCTGCCATGCACCTTGGAACAAACCGTAAGCTAAGGATGGCCCACCTTTGTTCTACATATTTTTATGAGTGCTGGTGGGCCTTTTTGGAAAAGAAATTACGGCTTTTGGAACTCTCCATCTCGGGTGGCACAACCATTAGTTCTCTAAACGGTGCAGAGTCCCCCATTTGGGAAAGGGGGGGACTGCAGTACCAAAAACTTGGAAGGAGCACGGTCACTGTGCACTTTGGTGGTTGGGACCACGTTGTCTCTTTTCAATGCCCCATGAAAAAAGACTGTGGTGCCATGAGTAGCGAGGAAACAGGGCATCTGGACCGGGAGTGATGTCAAAGAGAAAAAGCTCCCTTTTGCAGGGTGGGTGGGGCCCTTTACGGCTGCAATGGATGCGTGCCCTGGGCGCTGCTGTGCTGTTTCGCGGGGCAGGATGGCCACCACACTGAGCCAAGTTTTCCCCGCCAACCCGGGGGTGACGCTGCAGTGTTGACGCAGGGGTGGTGCCACTTAGCTCCTGGCCAGCTTTACTTTCTGCTTTCAGATTCACTATACCCCTATTCGGCTTGGTGTCTTAGCAAAAAACGCCACACCCCGGTATCGGTTTTACCGCCAAACTCCGCAGGTACTATGACGCCCCGCCCGGAGCTCCCTGTGCCCCTACTTTCTTGGGGCCTGCAAAAGCGGGTTTTTTACCCCTGGCGCTTGGCTCCCCCACCTCACACTGCGTACCCCGCTCACTCACGGCCCCAACAACCCATTGCCCGGCTCGCCGCTCCTGAAAGGCCAAGCTGCGCCCCTTCTCCTGACGATGAAGAAGCCCTTGCCTCACCCGGCTCCCAAGTGCGGTCAAACTACATCATCATCTATTTGTGTTTCATCGTCACTGCTGTCCTCAAACACCGGTCTTGGTATGCAGAGGCTGACCCCTCACAACATGACCTCCCATGGCCCCTTCAAAAATCTATACTTTGCCGCCTACTGCAAGAAGCAGGGGATATTTTGCCCCATTTCTTCGCTGCCAAGTAGCTGCTGACTGCCCTTCCTCAATTGTTCATCCTCGCTATACAGTGGCGCTGAGCCCAGACCACATAGTAGATCTCTGTCTGAGGGGAAACCGGATGGGACGAGGCGGGTTGAGGACAGGTGAGGGCCGCTGACCCGCTCCCGGGGCCCTGCCAACTAAAGGGTTGTGTCTGATGTTGCCACCGACTCTTGGCTGGGGTTGTCAGATGTCATCTGGGAGGAAGTGGATGACCTAGTCAACCAATCAAGAACCATTGGGTTGCTGAACAACACACGGCTAGATGACAGCAGCAGTTGTGGCCTCACCGAGTGACCCCTGCTGCCCACGTCAAAATTGCTGTGCTGCACCTGGGCCTGGAATGTTTGTGCCTCTGCCACTCGCATGTGAAAAGCCTGCCACCTTTTCTGTCTGACATTTCTGTTTGTTCTAAAATGTAAAAGACACTGTTTGATGAAGATATCTGTATATGATAAATACACACCCGTATTTGACGCCAAATGAACCCAGTAACAAGCTTGGTAAACCCTTGGATATAAAAATTGGGCCCCCACAAATGGGCAGGAAAATTGACTTGTATGTGCCGTTTAAAAACTCTGTGTATTTTACTGAATATAAAAAGACAAACAGGCTTAATTAACCTTCGGATATGAATTCTGCTACAGAATTTCTTCTGTGGCGGTGAAAAACAAAGTTTCTTTTACTGAGTACAACTGCAGAACAACGCTTAATTAACCCCTGGATCTAAATTGCGCAAAAGATTTGAGCAACCACAAACTACCAGCTTTGTAGCGTGTTACAATTGCGTGTTTTCTACGCCACACAACAAGAGATAAGATTGTAATTAACCTTCGCTTGTGAATTAGGCTACAGGAAAAATGTATATATTTTGCCGTTGAAAATGACGGTTTCTTGGGATCACCACAGCTGAAAAACAGCGCTCAATTAACCCCTGGATGTAAATTGCGCCAAAGAATTGAGCAGCCAAAATGAAGTGGTATTTGTATTGTAAAAACGCTGTTTCTTTAAATGAATACAACAGGAACTGGCTTAGATCCCCCTTGGATATTCAATGTGCTGTGAGCAGATAGGATTTAAATGTATATGCAGCTGCAGTGGACGCACACTGGATTTCAGATCCAATACCCAAAAAAATCAGAAATAGAACGTTAAGAGAAGCAGTCTCTGAGACAAGCTAAGACACCCCACAAAAATCGCTGTATAAAAATCAGTTCTTCAGTAACAATCAGCCGCGGCAGCACCTTCCCTGATCAGTACAGTGAGAGCGGTATGAGCTCCCAGCGTCGCGCCCGGACTTATATAGTGCAGTGACGTCACAGAATCCCGCCGGTCTCTGATTGGCTTCATCTCTGCACATGTCATGCAGGCTATGCCCTTCTTCCTCCCAGAGTGCTTTGCCCCATGTAGCGCCATGTGCTCTCAGCCATTATATCAATCAAAAGCACACTTCGTTCACCCGAAGTAACCCAAAATTCGACTTCGTTCAGAACCGAAGCTTTCCTGAAATTCTAAACGAATTCCACTTCGTTAGAATCAATTCGCCCATCTCTAATACTGATAATAAAAGTGGAGTTTTGCAGCTAACAAAGAGACCTGCAGTTACTAGAAATGATGTTTATCCAATATAAGTTCAGGCTGCCCAATATCCAGGAAATATTTCAATACAAAACTGTTAATAATAAAGCTATTGCAGTGCAATGTCTACACTAAGTCTTGGTGAACTATATCCAGTATTCTTTAAAGTGCTTGTCTGTGTTCGCCCGCGGGCCCCCCCCCCCCCCTCCCTACGTGACTTTACAGCGGTAGATGCTCCTTTAAAATTCTCTACCAAAACTACATGAAATCTTCAAATCTCTGATCTAACTAAGTTGTAAGGATCACAGCTAACAGTAGAGCTTTCTCTGTGAAGAAATAGAATAATTTCGCTGAGCTGTTTGGACACAGGCAGAGCGCATGTCCTACTGCTATGAGACGCTGACAGACACTGATCATGAACAGGAAGGGCTGTTCTATGTAAAACGAGGTCATGTGATTTTTGCAGCCAATCGCAACCATACACATCCCAGTCATGACGTCGCACACACATCTCACCCTGCTCTATTCTGTAAGCTGATTTGCTGGCCGCCAAAATGACAGGAAGCGCCGAAAATGGCGCGATATTAATAGATGATGCACAGATTTTAACCTAAATTATCGCATGATCTAAAAAAATTCGATCAACATAAAAACTGTGCCGATTTCAACTTTGTCGATATTAATCGCTTAACACTAGTGTTAATGGATGATGGACGCAAGTCTGGGCTCTCACCGTACCCAGCGTAACTCCGGCCCTGCTAGCTGAACCTGCGTGTTAATAGATGACGGGCGCCAGCCCTTGCTCTCACCACACCCACTGTAAGTCCGGCCCTGCCAGCTGAACCTGCGTGCTCCACATTTACAGCCTCATCCGCCTTGATCAGTAATTTCCTCCAATCCACTTGACAGTAGATTGCAGGATTTTCAGACAGGCCTCGTTGACCTACTGGGGACATCTGTTTCGTTTGCTTCACATTCTAATGTCACGGTGGAACAATGTCACCAGTAGAATGGCAAGTAGCTCTAGAAGCAGCAGTATTGGAAAACGAGTTGTTTTTAATATAGTTTTTTTCTTATTGTGAAATTTTCTGCTGATGGTCCATAAAAGCACCTGTGCGGGTTTTTGGGTCATGCTGCATTACAGGATATGGATAGTCAATGTCCTTTTCACTAAAATACTGCTTCAAAGACTACTTTCTTCCGGCACTTTTTAATCTGTGGATCATGCAGGTTTGAGGGTCATGCTGTGCCCCAGGACAGTTATAGTCAATGTCCAGTTCAACTAAAATGGTGGTTCAAAGACTTCTTTTTCCGGCACTTTTTAATCTGTGGGTCAGACAGTTTTAATGATCATATTGTGGTCCATGAGAGGTATAGTCAATGTCCAGTTCAACTAAAATGGTGGTTGACAGACTCCTTTTTCCGGCACTTTTTTTATCTGGGGGTCATGCAGGTTTGGGGCTCATGCTGTGGCCAAGGACAGGTATTGTCAATGTCCAGTTCAACTAAAATGGTGGTTCAAAGACTCCCTTTTCCGGCACTTTTTAATCTGTGGGTCACACAGGTTTAATGGTAATGCTGTGGTCTAGCACAGGTATAGTCAATATCCAATTCAACTAAAAAGTTGGTTCAAAGACTCCTTTTTCCGGCACTTTTTTATCTGTGGGTCATGCAGGTTTGAGGGTCATGCTGCGGTACAGGACATGTTTAGTCAATGTCCAGTTCAACTAAAATGGTGGTTCAAAGACTCCTTTTTCCAGCACTTTTTAATCTGTGGGTAAAACAGGTTTAAGGGTCATGCTGCGTTCCAGGACAGGGATAGTCAATGTCCAGTTCAAGTAAAATGATGGTTCAAATAATACTGCCTTCTGGCACTTTTTAATTTGTGAGTCATGCAGGTTTAAGGGTCAGGCTGTGGTACAAGACAGGTATAATGAATAATCTGTCAGTTTTTTTCTGTGACTCTTGTTGCCTAATTGTGTTGCCTAAGATGTAGCAAGTATCCAGTTTACTGTTGTGGATGTTAATTCCAGCTTCTCCAGCCCTGTTTGGGTGTTGTTCCTCTCCCATAGACTTTAATGGTCATCGGCGATAATCTGTTATCGACTATCGGAAATCGTCATGATAATTGCCGATATCGACTATTGAATCGATAACGATAGTTGACACAATCGCTCATCACTAGTGGTGTCCACCCCTGCCTTCTCATCCTCCTCCACTTCCTTATCCTGACAAACACAAGAGCCCTGGCTAGCCTCATGCGCTCTACTCTCTGAACTGAACTGCCGTCCTGCACCAGCCCTAAACCTAGAACCACCGCCTAGAGAAGACCTACTGTATACAATTGTGAAACAGTTGGGCCTTCTACATCCTCCGGCGAGTAAGGCTCTGTGTCCGCCTCCTCCTCCTCCATCACTGGAGAGTGCCTAATGCTTGTTTCAGTAAAATTATAACCAGAATGGTTATGCTGACCAGGGCATCATAATGACTGACCATTTTGGTGGCCTCTTCAAAACTGCCAAGGATGGTGCAGAGAACCTTCACCTGTCTCCACTCTCTATGGGTCAACACCCCAAGGTTCGCATCAATGCTAGCCAAGCCATGCGACATTTCATACTGCATAATGGCATTATGCTGCTGCCACAATTGCTGTAGCATGTGGAGGGTGGAATTCCAGATTGTTGCCACATCACATATCAGACGGTTGACGGAGAGGCCCAGATCATGCTGCAACGCTACCAATTGTGCCGAAGCAGGGTGTGAACGCCGGAAGTGTGAGCTAAGACCTCGAGTCTTCCTCAGCAGACAGTCAAGATTCAGGTAGCACTTGAGAAGATTCTGCACAACCAGGTTCATGACGTGTGCCAAGCAAGCCATGTGTGTAAGTCTCCCATTGTCACAAACCACCTTGCCTGGCGCCAGGTTCTTAGCACCCAGCCACTGGTAGGTCTGAGCGCGCAGAGCCGTCCAGAGCTCTTGACTTGTGTGTTGACAGTCTCCAAGACAAATTAATTTGAGAACGGCCTGGTTTCTCTTGGCAAGTCATACTACCTGTTGAGGTTGGGAATCTGGACTATGCACCATTCCAGCAGTGTGGTGAAAGAGTGTCCACCGAGACAAATCAACAGAGGCACTGTCATCCACCCAACTCATCCAGAGAGCAGTCAGTGAGATGTAATGCCCTTGATCGTGCTTACTAGTCCATGTGTCTGAAGAGAGATGGGCCCGGGTCATGATGTGGCAGAACCCATCTGTGTCCACCAGGTGGAAAGGTAATATTTCCAAGGCCAAAAGCCTGGCAATGCCAACATTCAGGCTTTTGGCTTTGGGATGGTTGGGGTGAAAGTGTTTCTTCTGCTCCCACTCCTGGTACACAGAAGTCTGGCTGCCAGGCTGGCTGCTTTAGGGCGTGCAGGTCACACTGGTGGAAAGGGAAGGTGTAGGCTGTGTTTCTGGTGGTGGGAATCGTCCAACAGTATCTGGAGCTGGGGATGGTGCTTGCTCATGCTGCTCCGGCACATTGGCAGCAGAGGACTGCTTGGGCTTGGAAGCGGCGGAGGAGGAGAAACAAGAAGATTTCACAGTGGTTGGAAGCCCAGAACCTATGTGGACTTGATAATGAAAAAGCTTTCTACTCCATGGAATGGACCTTTTGGCAATTTTGGCTAAGATGGGGATACCTGACAGCTTGCTTCAATGGTTGCATTTATTATACCTGAAACTGACTGCAAAAGTTAGAGTGAATGTAATTCTCTCCAACTCTTCTGCTGGGAAGGGCTACTAGGCAGGGCTGACCACTGTCCACATTGCTCTTCACACTTATAATGGGATCGCTATCTATACTGATAAATGGAGATAATGCTATAGAAGGTTGAATTATAGCTGTAGTAACTGAGAAGCTATCCCTATACACTGACAATATGCTGTTCTACTTGGGAGACCCAGGTTCCTCGCTTGAGTGTTTGCTTGAGACAGTGGATGTCTTTGGCACACACTTGGGTCTGAGAGTGAACTAGACAAAATTCACCGTTTTATGGTGGATGATGTGGACCTGAATGTGGTGACTCTAACTTCTACTCTTCAGGTTATCTCAAAGTTTTAAATATTTGGAAAAATAGTGCACAGGCATGTTCTTTGTTTATTTAGGTTATAAGACCGATTTTATAATATACTGTACATGTAATGTTTTATATATAATATATATATATCACATATATATGCATATATATATATATATATATATATATATAAATATATATATAATATATATATATATATATATAATATATATAAAAATAAATAAAACATTACGTATGTGGAACAACAAGTTCCCAGCCATCCCACCGCATTATATGTCTAGCTGTCTCTGCTTAGTTTAAATGGTACATTTTTGTCTAGATATTTACGCCCAGCTCTGTCTTCCATAATTTATCCTGTGTTTATTTGTATAGCCATCAATCCCAGATACTCCCCTTGAAGTTTCTGCTCTGTGCAGAGCTATTTGTAGCTCCACCAGTTTACGACACCTGAAGGCCCTAATGCTCATTTAGAACTCATCATTAGTGTTGAGCGATTTTTATCGACAAAGTTGAAATCGGCAAGGTTTTTATGGTGATCGAAATTTCCAGATCATGCGATAATTAAGGTTAAAATCTGTGCATCATCTATTAAGATCGCGCCTTTTTCGGCGCTTCCTGTAATTTTGGCGGCCAGCAAATGAGATTACAGAATAGAGCAGGGTGAGATGTGTGTGCGACGTCATGACTGGGATGTTTATGGTTGCGATTGGCTGGAAAAATCACATGACCTCGTTTTACATAGAACAGCGTTTCCTGTTTCAGCCTCAGTGTCTCTCAGCGTCTCATAGGGATAAGACCTGCGTTCTGCCTGTGGCCAAACAGCTCAGTGAAATTAGTCTATTTCTGCACAGAGAAACCTCTACTATTAGCTGTGATCCTTCCGATTTAGTTAGATTAGGATTTGAACATTTTAGTGTAAAGGATTTTTAAAGAG
>JAODAL010061261.1:0-20434 GCA_025379985.1 Phyllomedusa bahiana | reverse complement strand
TGTTTTTGGGGGGTTTTTATCACTTTTGAAATGGAAAGGTGTCAGGTACTGAAATGGTGAAAATGGACTGTGCCTTAAAAAATATGTTTGCAATAACCAGATTGGGACAATGAAAGGTGTCATTTTTATAGTGCTGCAGTCGCCTTCCATCAGTCATTTATTCCAGGCTCATTTGTGGGGTGTTTTTCGAGCGCCTTTCTTCACAAATGAGACATGAAGCATCCCATTCGAATCCCTTGAGGGACCATTAAATGTCTTTAGATTCAGTGAGTCCTCCCGGTCTGTGCCTGAGTCAGTGGAGTCATTATAGGGGCCATCCTTGTTTTTAGGCAGCAGAAGACAAATGACCCTTTTCATAACAAGCAGCCGATATATGAATTAGTCATTCACCAAAAATACAAATATCATGCAAAACCCTCACAAACCCCATGCTGCCCCCTAAATGTTCCTTAACTACATTGTGTTAGCAGCGGATTTTTAGGCAAGTAGTAGGTGAACAGTTGTTTAACTTTATTACCAAGCTGACAGTGTCCCCAGAGACACACACAGTGGAGAACTTGTTGCAATAGTCACATTAATAAGAACTATTTCAACAATTCTCTCAACAGCTATGTGTCCTGTTCGTTCCATCATAGTCCTAAATTCTTTAAACTTTGTTCTTGGCGATGGCTTTGTCATAGCTTCTGCTATCATCTTCTCAATCCTATAGTGAAAAATATTCAATTACACCATGTTCCAGTAAATCATGTTGTTCTACATCAACGTGCTTGGTATTGATCTATTCACTGCTGGAAAGTTTAATATATCTTTGGTCAGGTTTGGAGTGGCCCAAAGGAGAGCAGTTGGGCCCCTAGGCTTGGTGAGCCTTTTAGTATAGCAGGGAGAGAGGTTGAGAAAGAAAGACAGAAAACAAGAGTCATGTCTCATGTGCCATAGTTTTAGAATGGGTCCCAAGAATCAACTTCACTGGGGGGCCCAAAAATTAACTCCACTGCTCAACCGCGAAAAATTAACACTACTGGTGGTCCCCAAGAATCAGCTCCGCTGGTGGGCCACGAGAATAAACTCCACTGGTGGGCCCCAGGAATTAACTCCACTGGTGGGCCCCAGGAATCAGCTCCACTGGTTGCCCCAAGAATCAACCCACTGGTGAGCTCCAACTCCATGTCCCAGCACACATTGACTCACATGGACACACCCCTAATTGGTAACACCCAACTGACAGATTCAGTAATACATTTATAGGAGGAATAACAGAGGAATGGCACAACAGTGCTAACCACTGAGCAACCCAGCTACACCATGCTAACCAGTGAGCCATGGTGCTAAACAATGCTAGTCACTGAATCATCATGCTATCCAGGATTAAGAGGATGTTGGTGAACCGCCAACTCAGCCATCTCTGATTTATGAAGACAACCAAAGACAATGTTAGACTAGGATGCCTGAGGCCCACCAGTGGAGCCGATTCTTGGGGCCCAACAGAGTTATGACAGAAGATGCTCTATATTGTTTTTTCACTGGGAACACAAGGATTTACTAAAAAAGACATGTCAGGAGAGGTCACAGGTTCTCTTTAAAGAGATGTTCCTACCATAGACTTTTTGTTTTATGGGAGTTCTGAGCAGTCTTGGACTGTGGCCCACCAGTGGAATTGATTCCTGGGGATCACTAGTGAAGTTGATTCCTGGAGTCCACCAGTGGAGTTTATGGAGTTTATTCTTGAGGCCCACCAGTGGGGTTGGTTCCTGTGGTCCATCAGTGAAGTTGATTCTTTGGACCACCAGTGGAATTGATTCTTGGGGACCCACCAGTGGAGTTGATTCTTGGGCCCACCAATAGAGTTTATTCTTAGGGCCCACCAGTGGATTAGATTCTTGGGGCCCACCAGTGGATTAGATTCTTGGGTCCCACCAGTAGAGTTGATTCATAGGGCCAACCAGCGGAGTTGATTCTTGGGGCCCACCAGTGTTGTGATTCATGGGGCCCACCAGTGGAGTTAATTCTTGGGGCCCACCAGTGGAGCTGATTCTGGGGCCAACTAGTGGACTTGATTCTTGGGGCCCACCAGTGAAGCTGATTCTTGGGGCCCACCA
Organism: Phyllomedusa bahiana; assembly: GCA_025379985.1. Taxonomy (NCBI): domain Eukaryota; kingdom Metazoa; phylum Chordata; class Amphibia; order Anura; family Hylidae; genus Phyllomedusa; species Phyllomedusa bahiana. Next base: position 18,338 of record JAODAL010061261.1, on the reverse strand, counting down.
GTGTTGTAATTCTTGGGGTCCACCAGTGAGTTGATTCTTGGGGCCCACCAGTACAGCTGATTCTTGGGGCCCACCAGTGAAGTTGATTCATGGGAATCATCAGTGGAGTTAATTCTTGGGGCCCACCCTACAGCTACTGTACATGACTGCACATATTTCACATGACTTTTGATTTCTGCCTTTTCTATCACTAGCATATGCCATTAGTCTAATAGGTGCAGGTTCCACTTATGGGACTTGCACCTATCGCAAGAAGAGGCCCCCAAAAGTTACAGAGCAGACTGGAGTGCCGGTTGCGCTTGTGCACTGCTCTGCATTATGTTGTATGGGACTTCTGAGTACAACCAAACACATTGACCCCCTGTACTCAGGCTTGGACTGGCTGACAGGATTAGGGAAAATCACTGGTTGTCCCCTGGGTGTGGATGGCTCTTTTAGGGAGAAAGACAGAGAAAAAGAGACAAAGTGAAAAAAGCAGTGCTTTATGTACAGGGTTTAAAAAGTCCCCGAAAATTAACTCCACTGTGGGCCCCAAAAATAACTTCATTGAGGGCCCCCCAAGAATTAACTCCACTGGTGACCCCCAAAAAACCAACCCAAGTGGGCCCCCAAGAATCAACCCCCCTGGGGGCCCCAAGCATAAACTCCACTGGTGACTCCGGGAATAACTCCACTGGTGGGCCCAAAGAATAAACCCATGGTGACCCCCAAAGAATCAACTCCACGGGGGGGCGCCAAAAACAACCCCACGGGTGGGCCCAAAAATCAACCCACGGTGGGCGCCAAAAATAAACCCCCCCAAAAAACCCCACTGGGGGCGCCAAGATCCCCCAGGGTGGGCGCCAAAAATCTTTCCACTGGGGGACTCCGGAAATCAACTCCATGGGGGGCGCCAAGAATCAACCCACTGGTGGGCCCGCAAGAATAAACTCCCCAAAATTTTGGGGGGCCCCAAGAATAAAACTCCATTTTTGGCCCCATTAATCACTCCCATCGTGGCCCCAAGAATCAACTCCACTTTTTGGCCCCAAAAATTAACTCCTTGGGTGGGCCGCAAATCAATCCTTTGGGGGGGGCCGGGAAAATCAACTCCACTGGGGACCCCAAGCATCGTTCCACTGGGGGACCCAAGCTCGTCTCCCGGGTGGACGCCAAGCTCGTCTCCACGGGTGGGCCTTCCCCTTTTTAAATCAGGCCCCTGTTTTGGGGCCCCAGCATTTTCCAGTCCGACACTGGCCACAGGACTTCTTGAGATTTGTGATTGAGATTACTTTTATGGTTTCGACTGAGCTTTTAGAGAAACCCAAAAAGTTTTCATTCATACTCCCATCTTGCTGATTTTACCTTTTGGTTCTTTTCTTGGGGATTTCACTGCAGTCCACCAGGACTCCTTCCCACCTCTTACATTTTATTTTGGAGTCGGCACTAATGCTTTACTTCTAGATGGAGTCTGAGTTTTGGCTGATGCAATGATTTCTTTCTAAGTTTACCTGGTCATCTATGAAGGTAGCTGTCCTGATTGCTTCTGCCCAATATGTTGCTGCTTCAAAGAGCATACAGCACTCCTTCCATTTTAATTTTTTGAATTTTGGGCTCTTCCTTTTTCAGTTTTTTTTTCCCCGGGGGCCCCCGGGGTTCCCCCTTTTGTTTATGCCTGTAGCGATCGGGGCCCTTTTTTGATTTCTTCTTACAATGGCTTGTGTCTTACTACTTCATATTCAGCTGCATTGTCCGTAAGTGGCGCCCTTGGCTTTCCTCCAAATGTGTTACATACATCAGCCAGATACTCTTCAACTTTCTTAGGAACTTACTGTTTGCTGTGAAGCAAGAAGGCAATTGCATATCTTGAATAATCATCAATGCACATGAGAAAATACATCTGCTTTTCAGGGGTTTGAATACGAATTGGGTCAGATGTAAATCTGAATGTCTGTAGTCCAGCAGCAGAGCGGACCTAGAAGCGCTGTTTTTTTGGAAATAACGTTATCATTTTCCTTTTAAATAGGTTTCCTGAGATCTTTCCAATCGCGGAGGCGGCTCCAGGGCACCCCCGCTGATCATCAAAACCTTGTGGAAAAGTGTATGAAAAGGGGCAAACAATGAAAGGGGGGATAGGCTCTCCTGATCACACGCCGCTCCTTCAACCAACTGATCGACAGGGGCGCCGAATCAGCCCCCTACAAAGCTGATATTGATGGACTATTCTCAGCAGGCTCGGACAGGCCCACAGGGGAATAAGGGAAACTCCCATGGGCCCCCTGAGCATGGCAGACCTGGGCTTTTTAACCGCAATCATCCTTGGGTGGGAAAAGGGAGAAGAAAGAGGCAAGAAGCAAGCAAAGAGGCATGTGTGTACTGTTGGGGGCCCCCAGAATCAACCCTCCTCTGGGGCCCCCAGAATCAACTCCCTGGGGGGCCCCCAGAATCAAATGCATGGTGGGCCCCCAGAATCAATCCCCGTTGGGGCCCCCCGAATCAACCCCCTGGTGGGCCCCAGAATCAAATGCACTGGTGGCCCAAATCACTCCACGGTGGCCCCCAGAATCAACTCCCTGGTGGGCCCCCAGAATCAACTCCACTGGTGGGCCCCAAGGATCAAACTCCACTGGTGGGCCCCTGACTCAATGCTTCTGGTGGGCCCCAGACTCAAATCCACTGGTGGCCCCCAAGAATCAACTCACTGGTGGCCCAAGAATCACTCCACTGGTGGGCCCCATGACTCAGCTCTTCTGGTGGGCCCCAAGACTCAACTCCACTGGGGGCCCCCAAGACTCAACTCCACTGGTGGGCCCCAAGAATCAACTCCAGTGGTGGAGCCCCCACGAATCAACGCCACTGGTGGGCCCCATGACTCAGCTCTTCTGGTGGGCCCCAAGACTCAACTCCACTGGTGGGCCCCAAGAATCAACTTCACTGGTGGGCCCCAAGAATCAACTCCACTGGTGGGCCCCAAGAATCAAGTCCACTAGTTGGCCCCAGAATCAGCTCCACTGGTGGGCCCCAAGAGTCAACTCCACTGGTGGGCCCCAAGAATCAAGTCCACTAGTTGGCCCCAGAATCAGCTCCACTGGTGGGCCCCAAGAATTAACTCCACCGGTGGGCCCCAAGAATGAAATTTCACTCTTGGGCCTCAAGAATGGAATTTTACTGGTGGGTCCTAGGCATCCCAGTATGACACTGAACCTAAGGATTGGCCATCAATATAATGATCTTTAACTCCTTCCCGCCGCAGCCTATTTTTTTCACATTTGTTTTTCCCTTCTCGACTTCCCAGAGCCATAACTTTTTTTTTAATTTTCCACCTACATAGACAAATGAGGGCTCTTATCTTGCAGGACAAGATGTACTTTCTAACAGTTATTCGCTGTATCATAGAATATACTGGGAAACCGCAAAAAATTCTAAGTAGGGCAAAATGTGAAAAAAAAACATACTTGCGCCATGTTTGCGGGAGTTTTGCTCTTACAGCGGTCAATCTTCAGTAAAAATGATGACTGTATTCTACATCGGACCCAGACATGCATCAAACAATTATCAGTCAGATTATCAATGCTGGCAATGAGAGACACGCAGCGGCATTCACATGAGTGATCGCCGCTACGTGTTTGCCTCGCGCCTGCCCGATCCGTCTTTCGGATCCGCTCCAAGAAATGACATGTCACGCCACTGCATGTCTCTCATTGCCGGCAGTGATAATTTGACTGCTAATTGTTCAGACGGACCCAGACACGCATCCCAAAAGCGTATGTTCACATGGACACAAGACGCAGTGTGAACATAACTAAAGAGATAGTTAGGTAGATAGATAAGTAGATAGATATATTTATGATCGCTAGATAAAAAGATAGAAAGAAAGAAAGATAGACAGACAGACATGGGATAGTGATATAGATAAATTTGAGATAGATAGATAGATAGATAGATAGATAGAGGGATAGATGGACAGATGGACAGATGGATAGATAGAACACCTACAAAAAGAGTTATTGGGCCAATACCACCAAATCACAAGTGGTCAAAAACCATATCAATATAACACCTACAACCATAGAACCACTAATAAATAATATATAAATCCAATCTTTATTAGAAAAAATGATGCACAAAATATAAAATACACAATAAAAATAATGTCAATAGTACTGCAAAATGCGTGTACACTAAGTACCACTCCTAATTATACATGTAAAGGACCCATAGGTGTTTGCCCAATCCGCAACAATATTAATCTATATACATATCAATATAAATAACCAATCTTCAATAAACTAATAGCATATAAATACACAATGAATAAACATGTATATAGTATAAATACCTGACCTTATATAAGGCAGATTGCAAATAGATGTGGAGGGTACAAAATGTGGACATGCGCCCCAATGCACGTTTCGCCTTGTGCTTCGTCCGGAGGTAAGATGATAACAAACATTGCCCAGTATATAAATAGATGACAGCCAATTGAAATGCCTTATACAATTAAATAACAGATCAATAGACTTGAGTAATACATACCACATTCTCAATATTAAAAGCGCCACCTGCTCCAAGAAGGAAAGACACTCTGACCCAGACATAATAAGAATCGTGCTACCGAGGATAGATAGATAGATAGATAGATAGATAGATAGATAGATAGATAGAAAGTTAAATAGATAGATAGAAAGTTAAATAGATAGACAGACAGATACTAAAAAAATTGCAAACAATAGAAACAAATAATTAAAGGGGTTTTGCGACAAAGTAAAATTGACGTGTGAAGTTTGTAAATTAAATAATGAACATTTTCACCATTCATCGTTATTAAAAATTCTGCACCGTTTTTGTTTTAGTTGCTCCTTTAGTGATCCATTGTTTACAGCTCGTCTCCAGGGGATACGACCAGGGCTGAGAGCTCCTCAATCCTGGCAAGACATGCTCAGACATCACCTCTCCTCTCAGGCAGCTACTGAGTGTTCAAACCCCAGGTGCCGTCATTCTACTCCCGTCCTCTGTGCTCCTTAGTAATTAATCAAACAGCGCAAATAAATAAAAAAGGAAACCTCAATGAGGTCCGTGCATTGAAAAAGAGAAAAAAAATCCACAGGTTTGGTTCCTACAGGGATTTGAAATGAGGACCCTTGTGCCTGGAGAAAAAAGTTTTACCTCTGAGCTACATTGTAGCTACTCACAGCTCTATACATAAACAGACCTTTGTTTGACTAGAGAGAGGAAAGACATGGTGATGTCATCCTGCTGGGTCACATGATTTGCAATTCAAACAAATCACACACGCCCCCTTCTAAGCACACAGAGCTGAAGAGCTGGATGCAGGAGGTATGAAATGAGATCGTGGCAAAACCTCTTTAATCATTTCAAAAAAATTTGAGGAATATTAAGTTAAAATTTATGAAGTTGTTCAGACACAGTTCGGCGTCACATGTGAAACCTTTTGGAAGAGACGTATTTAGATTAAAAAACTATTCACTTTCTGTTTTTGACATTTTTCTAATGTAATCCCCTTTACTCCAACCTGTTGGAAGCTTTTCTAGGCCACAGACGGGGCTGCCTTTTACCACACTATTGTGTCTTTCAATCAAACGTCTTGATAAAGGTCGACTCTTAAAACCCTTACGAGCGTTTCTGAAGCTTTCCCTCGGTCTCTTCTGAAGAGGTGCCGCCAACATATAATTTGTTGCAGGAGCATCGGATAAAGCAGAAAGCAAATGGATTTTTCATTCAACTACACTTACTCTGAATGGCCTAAATTGTGACATTGAACTTTTTTGCATTTTGAACAGGAGTTTAATTATATTTGTTTTAACAAAGTAGAAAGACAGGTGTGCACGCTATACTCACAGCGTGGTAGTAGTCGCAAACATCACCGTACTCTCCCGTGTTGTAAACAAGCAGCTTTATTAAATCCACGGTTAAAACAGCACACAGAGCATGTATGGCAGCCTATGAAGGACTAACGCGTTTCGAGCTGTTCTAGCTCTTGATCACAGTCAAGTGTATGCGACTAATATAAAAATAAAACCGATCATTATGCAGCTTTCTGTGACGTCACGGATTGTGACGTAATGCTCTGAAGCGGAGGCTTAGCGGAAGGCAGACCGGCCAAGGTAGGTGTATAATTCAAAAAAGTAGAAAAGGCAGCACTTTCAAAAAAAGTGAAAGATTTATTGACCCAACACAGCAATGTTTCAGCCCTTACCAGGGCTTTTTTCAAGCTTGAAAAAAGCCTGGTAAGGGCTGAACATTGCTGTGTTGGGTCAATAAATCTTTCACTTTTTTTGAAAGTGCTGCCTTTTCTACTTTTTTGAATTACTCATGGTTTGACCTGGATCCTGGTCATTTAGGCGTGCACTCATTCATTTTTTGAAATTTATTATTTCTTGCTGCTGCAACTGCTATATTTCAAGGTAGGTGTATAATGAACATATTTGGATAAATATAATGTATTAATATATATAAGTTAAATCTGTTTTGTAATTCAAACCTGCCGGGAATCTTGTATCCAGATTAAGTATCCAGTATGCCTCGCGTAGCCTCAGTTTCTTAAGCCAATCACCACCTTGGTATGGTGAATCCACACTTTCAACAGCATAACATGTTAACCCATTAATTAATGATTGGCTTAAGAAACTGAGGCTACGCGAGGCATACTGAATACTTAATCTGGATACAAGATTCCCGGCAGGTTTGAATTACAAAACAGATTTAACTTATATACACTCACCGGCCACTTTATTAGGTACACCATGCTAGTAATGGGTTGGACCCCCTTTTGCCTTCAGACTGCCTCAATTCCTTCGTGGCATAGATTCCACAAGGTGTTACAAACGATTGACTCAATTGGTACAATGGGCCAAAGAGTGCAAGAAAATATCCCACCATGTCACCACCACCAACAGCCTGAAAACGTTGTTTACAAGGCGGGATGGATCCATGCTTTATGTTTTTGACCCCAAAAATTCTGACCCTACTCCGAAGTGCAGCAGAAATCGAGATCATCAGCCCCAGGCAACTTTTTCCCCAATTTCTACTGTCCAATTTCGATGAGCTTGGGAAAATTGGGGCCCTCAGTTTCCTTTTTAGCTGAAAGGAGGGGCACCGGTGTGGTCTTCTGCGCTGTAGCCCTTTGCCTCAAGTTCACCGTACTGTGCGTTCAGGATGCTCTTCTCCCTACCTTGGTTGTAAGGGTGGCTATTTGGTTGTTCCCTTTCTATCAGCCGAACCAGTTCCCCATTTCCTTGCCCCTCTGGCATCAACAAGGGATTTCCGCCCCCAGGACTGCGCTCAGGATTTTTTTTCTTTTTGGACCATTCTCTGAAAAACCCAGAGAGGTTGTGCGTGAAAATCCCAGGAGGTCAGCAGTTTCTGAAATATCAAACCCCCTTTTGGCACCAAAAAAACCCAAAGCCCGTTCAAAGGCAATCAAATCCCCTTTTTTCCCCCTATGATGCCGGGTTGAACTGCAGGAGTTTTCTTTACCATGTTACATGCCAAAAAGCACTGAGTTGCCCCATGTGATTGGTGAAGAAATTAAATTTAACGAGCGTTGGCAGGTGTACCTAATAAAGTGGCCGGTGAGTGTATATTAAAACATTATTTTACCCCAAAATGTTCGTTATCACCTACCTTGGCCCGGGTTTCCTTCCGCTAAGCCTCCGCTTTTTGAGCATTATGTAGGGGGTTGGATAGTACAGCCCAGCTTCTACCGAGCCTAGTGGAAGCCAGTAAAAACCCCCCCTGAATTCAAAGTGAAAAAAGAAAACGGATGAGGTAAAATGAAACGATTTTATGAGAACCCTTTAAGTGGGTGTCTCCGAGTTAGATCTACTGGTCCAGCTAGAACCTCTGTGTCAATCTTTTCCCGAAAAAGGATCATGGGTTCTGTAATGACCTAGTTCAATTAAACTATCGGTTTTCTTTGTTAGTCTATTTTATTTAAGCCAAAGGGCTCTAACTTCTCTAATACACCCTTTTCCCATGATTTGGGTTCACCAAATTTGAGCTATTTGGGCCACCTAAAATTTTGGGCTAAACTAATGCTTAAACCAGAAAAACCCCAGCTTCTCTAATGCACCCATTCTAGACGATTGGATTATTCAGTTAGAGCTATTGTCCTCTTTGTCAGTGTTTTTTCCCGAAGCCAAGGTCTAAGTTTCTAAGCACTATATACCATAAAGTTGGTTCTTCAACCCAGAGCTATTGACCCATATATAATTTCTTGGTCTAGTCTATGCACTAGAACCAAAAAGTTCAAGCTTCTCTGATGAACCCTATCCCATAGCTCTTAGATTCACCAAGTTGCAGTTATTAGTCCTTTTTGTCTAGTTTATGTCCTGAAGCCAAGGACTCTAAGCTTCTCTAATGCAACCTATCCTAGAGCGATTGGATTATTCAAGTTAGAGCTATTGGTCCTCTTTGTCTAGTGTATGTCCTGAAGCTAAGGACTCTAAGCTTCTCTAATGCACCATATACAATAACTCTTGGGTTCTTCAACCTAGAGCTATTGATCCATATAGAATATCTTCATCTAGTCTATGCCCTAAAACCAAAAAGTCTAAGCTTCTCTGATGAACCCTATCCCATAGCTCTTAGATTCACCAAGTTAGAGTTATTGGTCCTCTTTGTCTAGTTTATGTCTTCTTGAAGCCAAGCACTCTAAGCTTCTCTAATGCATGCTATCCCTTAGCTCTTGTGTTCTCCAACCTAGAGCTACTGTTCCACCTAGAACCTTTGGATCTAGTCCATGCCCTAAAGACAAGTACTCAGTGTTGGGGTGCCACCTGTAAAAAGTGCAAGGGCTAATGTTTGGGTGTTGTTAAATACATTGTTTGCGGTGCCCTGACATCCTGACTGCTGTTACAAAATATTCTTCAAATTCCTAAGAAACTCCCAGTTCAGCTTTCCAGTGGTTGCTGTGGTGCGGCAGGATAGTCTCAGATACCTCACTTGCATATTTATACACGCTCATTATTCCAAGCAACGGTTCACATAAGGAATCAATACGAGAGAACTGGAGGCAAGTCACACATAGTGAATTCACAAACAAATCTATTTTCAATCCCAATAGATTATACAATTGCTTGAGCAGCAGGGCTGGGCTGACACAACTCTGTCCCTCAGGAGAAATTGAGCTGTGTCTTTACATCTTACTTTTGCTGGATCTCTGACTCGAGACCCCCACTCCAGCAATTCATCTACTCCCTGTCCACCCCCCCCCACCCTTTATCTTCCCCGCTGAGCCACCAGCGAAAGTTATTTTGGGATTTGGGTTTTTTTAGCCACGTTGTAGCTGGGGTGATATATTTCTTCTCTTGAAGTCTTCCCTCCTTTTATTGCTGCTGAACTAAGAGAAAACTAATGAGGATTTGGAAGGGCAATCTTTTAGCCTTATAAAAATATATTTCATGTCAGCAGAACCTTTCAGGCCACTCCGAATCTCATAGGCTGGCGTGAATTTTGTCTAGTTCTGCCAGGTTTCATTGTCTGTCTTAGATGTTTGGCCATTTGAGTAGATGTTTAAAGTTCCAAATTTGAAATTTTCTTTCATTCTTGATGACCATAATATAAGTTTAAGGACCAAACAATGGTGAAAAATTCCAATACAGGGGCACACACAGGTCTGACAAATAGCTATACAAAATATCTTAATGAAGATTAATACCAAGTACGTTTAAGTAAACGGTCACCTACGATCAATATTGGCCATATACACCAATCAGCCGCTGACAGTGAATAGTATTGATTATCTCATGTCAGTGTCGCCTTTCGAGGGCTGGGATATATTATTAGGCAAGTGAACAGTCAGTTTTTGAAGTTGATGTGTTAGAAGCAGAAATGGACAAGTGTAAGGATCTGAGATAAGTGGCAAATTCTGAAGGCAAGACAACTGGGTTAGACCATCTCAAGAATGGAAGGTCTTGTGAGGTGTTCCTGGTAAGGAGTGGTTAGTTCCTACCAGAAGTGCTTCAAGGAAGGACAAGTGGGTTAGGGCATCTCAAGAATGAAAGGTCTTGTGGGGTGTTCCTGGTAAGGAGTAGTTCGTTCCTACCAGAAGTGCTCCAAGGAAGGACAACTGGGTTAGGGCATCTCAAGAATGGAACGTCTTGTGGGGTGTTCCCGGTAAGGAGGGGTTAGTTCCTACCAGAAGTGCTCCAAGGAAGGACAACTGGGTTAGGGCATCTTAAGAATGAAAGGTCTTATGGGGTGTTCCTGGTAAGGAGGGGTTAGTTCCTATTAAGAAGTGCTCCAAGGAAGGACAACTGAGTTAGGGCATCTCAAGAATGAAAGGTCTTGTGGGGTGTTCCCAGTAAGGAGGGGTTAGTTCCTACCACAAGTGCTCCAAGGAAGGACAACTGGATTAGGGCATCTCAAGAATGAACAGTCTTGTGGGGTGTTCCCGGTAAGTAGGGGTTAGTTCCTACCAGAAGTGCTCCAAGGTAGGGCAACTGGGTTAGGGCATCTCAAGAATGGAAGGTCTTGTGGGGTGTTCCCGGTAAGGAGTGCTTAGTTCCTACCAGAAGTGCTCCAAGGAACAACAACTGGGTTAGGGCATCTCAAGAATGAAAAGTCTTGTGGGGTGTTCCCGGTAAGGAGGGGTTAGTTCCTACCAGAAGTGCTCCAAGGAAGGGAAACTGGGTTAGGGCATCTCAAGAATGAAAGGTATTGTGGGGTGTTCCTGGTAAGGAATGCTTAGTTCCTACCAGAAGTGCTTCAAGGAAGGACAAGTGGGTTAGGGCATCTCAAGAATTAAAGGTCTTGTGGGGTATACCGTGTTCCTGGTAAGGAGTGGTTAGTTCCTACCAGAAGTGCTCCAAGGAACAACAACTGGGTTAGGGCATCTCAAGAATGGAAGGTCTTGTGGGGTGTTCCTGGTAAGGAGTGGTTAGTTCCTACCAGAATTGCTCCAAGAAAGGACAAGTGGATTAGGGCATCTCAAGAATGAAAGGTCTTGTAGGGTGTTCCCAGTAAGGAGGGTTTAGTTCCTACCAGAAGTACTCCAAGGAAGGGCAACTGGGTTAGGGCGTCTCAAGAATGAAAGGTCTTGTGGGGTGTTCCTGGTAAGGAGTGGTTAGTTCCTACCAGAAGTGTTCAAAGGAAGGACAACTGGGTTAAGGCATCTCAAGAATGAAAAATCTTGTGGGGTGTTCCTGGTAAGGAGGGGTTAGTTCCTACCAGAAGTGCTCCAAGAAAGGACAACTGGGTTAGGGCATCTCAAGAATGGAAGGTCTTGTGGGGTGTTCCCAGTAAGGAGGGGTTAGTTCCTACCAGAAGTGCTTCAAGAAAGGACAAGTGGGTTAGGGCATATCAAGAATGAAAGGTTTTGTGGGCTGTTCCTGGTAAGGAGTGGTTAGTTCCTACCAGAAGTGCTCCAAGGAAGGACAACTGGGTTAGGGCATCTCAAGAATGGAAGGTCTTGTGGGGTGTTCCCGGTAAGGAGGGGTTAGTTCCTACCAGAAGTGCTCCAAGGAAGGACAACTGGGTTAGGGCATCTCAAGAATGGAAGGTCTTGTGGGGTGTTCCCGGTAAGGAGGGGTTAGTTCCTACCAGAAGTGCTTCAAGGAAGGACAAGTGGGTTAGGGCATCTCAAGAATGAAAGGTCTTGTGGGGTGTTCCCGGTTAGGAGTGCTTAGCTCCTACCAGAAGTGCTTCAAGGAAGGACAACTGGCTTAGGGCATCTCAATTTTTCTCAAACCCCATCTCTTACCCTAACCCAGGGGTGTCAAACTCATTTTCACCAAGGTCCATATCACCATTATGGCTGCCCTTAAAGGGTTGTTGGAAGACTTTTATGTTGGTTAGGGTCTGGGTAGGTGTCAGAACTGGGCCACCATGCTCTGAGCTGCTGAACGGTGCTCCTGCTTTGGCATCACTACTGTTCCAACATCACCTCTGATGCCCTTTCTGGTGCCATAACATGATTACCCTATTTTATGTTAACCAGAAGTGGTGCCAATATGGAAGAACTACAGAAAAGTGAGTTAACCTTTAAACATCTACAAAAACTCTAACCCCCAAATTAGGGTTAGCACCAATCTTTTGGACGTTTTTACCAAAAATGAATTGGGGCCAAATTGAATCATTTAGATTCAGGTCAAATTAACCTAAATTGGAAGCGCAACACTACTCAGAGGTATAACTTTATCGGCGCCATTGCAAAATCTATACTGGGGCCCCCACCATCATCTTGTTGTGTTCCAATTAAGGCCCCCTCGGCACCATGTATGGATACAGCTCTCTTCTGTGCTCCCCCTAAAGCTCTGCTCCTGTGTGTACTACCCCTGAACACATCGTCACGTGTCTGTGCAGAGCGGCTTTTCTTCATACGAGCATGACTACTATTTTAGCAATAAATTGAATGTAACTTGCTGTTCCGTGCCCCGCGGGCTGTTTTTATTCTCCAGCTAAATATTTCATAGAACTCTCTGGGCGCACAACGCCCTCGTATTACTTGTGTGCATGCATGAAAAGGTGAATGATTAGACGGCCTCTTATTTAATACTCCGCACATCTGACATTCAGTCAAAGTATCAGAAATTCCAGTCCAGGCTTCATGAAGTTACAAACGCTGAGATATCTGGAGCAGTTCAGGCAATTTGAACGCATCATTAAACCCCAGTAGGGGGAAATATCTGATGCTAAGCTACAATGTTGATTATTTATTATATTTTTCCACAGCGGCTTCCAAAAGGATGTAGGTGTTTATCCTCCACGAAATGGATGGAAAACAGTCAAAGCTGTGAATAAAATACCCGAGCGTTATCACACGGCTCCTACTTTACATACACGCCAGTCATTAAAATGTTATCGATGGATTAGCATAGTGCGGTGGTGAGAGGGCAACTCCAACTCTGCTACATCTATATGTCAATCTAACTATGCATTTATTCATCTATCTGTGTTTATCAGTCCATTTATCTATTATCCATCTATCTATCTGTCTATCTATCTATCTACCTATGCGTCTATGTGTTTTATCTATGTATCTATCATCCATCTACTCATATATCTATCTATCTAGCTATCTATCTACCTATGCGTCTATCTTTTTATCTATCTATCATCTCCTACCTATGCATCATATCTATCTATCTATCTATCTATCTATCTATCTCTCATATCTTTCTATCTATTTATCTACCTATCTATCATCTCCTATCTATGCATCATATCTATCCATCTATCATATATCTATCTATCTATCTCAAATCTATCTTTCTATCTATTTCTCACATATATCTATCTCTTTCTCCTCGATCTATCTAGCTTCCTCCTCAATGTTTCAATTTTTCTCATATGTATCTCTTATCTATCTATCTATCTATCTATCTATCTATCTATCTATCTATCTATCTATCTATCTATCTATCTATCTATCATCTCCTACCTATGCATCATTATCTATCTATCTATCTATCTATCTATCTATCTATCTATCTATCTATCTATCTATCTATCTATCTATCTAGCTAGCTATCTATCTATCGCTAAACAGAAAACATTAACCAAATGCTGTTGATGGATTTATGTAATCAATAAAAAAACATATTCATTGAGCCCAAGTACAGCTTATCAATATAAATCAACATCATCATGACCACATGCCCCTCTACACATGTACAACCTTAAAAGCAAACCTAAAACTAGGAGGGAGAGAAAGAGTGTAAGACCTATTGCAGGACTTGGTCACCCTATGTTCCCTATTGTGCAGGTCGCATTTCCATTGAATGCTCACATAACAGTGTTGGTGGAGGAGTGCACAGGTTCATATTGTCCGTGGGTTGTAGGACATGAGACCATGATGAGCGAGGACCTCGAAGCAGTAGCATAGACTGCCAGTTTATGAGACTTTCACAGAACTTTGCCGATAGTTCAGCTAATGGATGAGCTTTTCAAGCTTCTACTAGTTCACATTTCCATTTTTCTTGTCTCTCGCTGCAGTATAAAGAACTCCTGAACTAAATTTTGTAGGAATTGTGCTCCTCCACTGAGTATCACGGAGGCAGCAGAAGGCAACATTATAAATAAGTGATTGTTATCACCCTCCGTAGAGTAAGGCGGCAATTGGCCTATTCAATAAAATATTTATGTAAGGAATTATGATATTTCTAAAAACCCACAAAAATTAATGACAATATTTTAAGAGAATACTGGGTCTAAAGAAACGAAAATGCTTAGAACATGTGAGGATGTGGCAAAAATGTGTATTCTTAGCTATGTTTGGATGGACCCTTCTTCCCTAGAGAAGTTTGGGTTACATCAACATAGCAAGAAGTTTGGTGATGGCCTCTTCCCAGTAGCAGAATGGTCAATTGCATGGATAACTTTTCCTCTCTTGGATTGTGACCTTGCAGCGGTGGTAAAGCTTGAGAAAGCTGATCTCCCCTAAAGCTATGTCACCTGAAGTCCTGTACTTCCGGCTGGGCCAACCATAGCGAACTGGTTTAGGAAAAGGCTCTAGGCTTACAGTGATCCAAAACCTAAGTCCTCAATGACGGAACAGGCAGAAGTGGACACCTGCTGTCTAAATAGATGTTCTGGCTGAAGAAGGCTGCAAAGGGGCATTGATGTCCAGTCCTAGTTTCCCTCCTATTCCACCAGCTCAAGGTCAATGACCCTTCAAGATCGTGTGATGCTGCCTGTGCCCCAGCTTCTCCCCTTTGATAGCTCTCACATGCAGGATCCCATCAAAGAAGCCATAGTTGCAGATCATCCCCCATGGCACTGCATGACCCGATAAGAGGTTGTGAATTTTAAGATTAACCACCTCTCCAATAAAGTACATGAAAAATAACAAAAGGAGACAGAGGAGAACCCAGATTTGTGAAAGCATCCGCCAAATTAAAACCCTTTTGCCCTCACTGTCTGAAGTTTTGCTCGAGGTTTTGGGATTGTCGCCACCGGAACAAAAAAAATTTTAGAATTCGGGAAAATCTTCTGCCATTTTTCTTCTCTGGCTTACTAGATCAGATAGGGCCATTGCTATGCAACTGCAGCAAACAACTCTCTGGACTATCAGCAGACCATGCACTCATGTGAGATTGATTATCAGAGAGTAGTTGTCTGCAAAACCTTATAAAGCGTTTTACGGGTGGTGGTTGCTGTCCATACGGTAGTGAGAGATTGTGTCTAATGAGCTTTTTGCATTCAGCCCTGTTTTGATGTTATCTGTTTTGCGGGTTTTTTAGGTTTGGGGTCTCTGTTGCTTCTGTTCTGTTGTGTTAGTCTTACAGTGTATTCTGTTCCTGAGTTCTCTTTGAGCTGTTTGGTTAGGGCCAGCATATGGAGGGACATTGGTAGGAATATTGTTAGGGGTAGGATAGAGCCAGGGGTGTCTGGTGTTTAGGGTTAGAGTAAAGCACTGGTTAAGCACCGGGTTAGGAAAAGTTTAGGTCCAGGCGTTTTTTATGTATTTCTTTTAGATTCTAGTCTTTAATCCCTCCATCTCCATCGGTGCCCTTGTGTTTCCCCCTTTGCTGTCCATCGCCCACTAGTCCTTACATTTACTTTTTAATACGTGCTCCATGTTACTTGCAAGTGACTGCAGGTTGGCTTCATTTTTGCAGTCCGTGCCAGCCAGCGTCGCTACAATAAGTATTCTTGACGGGTGTCATTCTTGTTTTGAGAAACCACCAATGATGATAGATAACTTATACTTGACATGACCTGAACATAACAAGATCTAATGACAAAAGTGTATGAGGTTGGCCAGTGTCGCCATGTTGGATTTACCGTCCATACCTCACTGCATGATGATGTCATGGTATTGACCAGGGCAAAGTGCAAGACCTTTGAGCTAAGGGACGTATTTGTACCCAAAAATCTAGGGGGCATTGGATATTGAAAAACAATGGTTGCTTAAGATGATGAAAGCAATACCATTATAAATACACAGGATACACACAAATGCCCGGTTCTGGGCCCTGCAGGAGTCATTACCACCCCTTGTATCCCCATTCGTCAGGAAAAAACTGAGAAATGTTATTCCCAAAGACATTCAATGACAAAACAAAAAAGGCGTTTTTTTTTTGGCATTGCCCCACATCACCATTAATTAGAAGGACAGTATTAGTCAGAGCTGAACAGTCTCATAATTATTTCCATTGATTTGGAAAGAGATTACATTAAGGACGGGGCGGGCAATCAAAAGAGCAGCTTCAAGTTATCTTTTTGCTTTTACTTATTGGCTTCCTATCTCTGCTCGTCTTTTCTTTAACCCTTTTACTCACTGGGGGCACTGATGCCTCTATTGATATATATTTACTTAGAGTTTGAAGGACAAGTCACCACCTTGAACTCTTTATGCTCCTCAAACCATTGCTTAACAATTCTTGCAGTGTGACAGGGCATTATCCTGCTGGGGCACTCAATATCCTGGACATGAAGGGACAGTGTTGGACAGGTCATTCATGGACCCTACCAATGGAGTTGATTCTTGGGGCCCACCAGGGGAGTTGATTCTTGGGGCCCACCAGTGGAGTTGAATTCTTTGGGGCCCACCCCCCAGTGGAGTTTATTCTTGGGGCCTACCAGCGGGGTTGATTCTTGGAGACCACCAATGGAGTTGATTCTTGGGGCCCACCAGTGGAGTTGATTCTTGGGGCTCACCAGTGGAGTTGATTCTTGGGGCCCACCAGTGGTGTTGATTCTTGGGGCCCACCAGTGGTGTTGATTCTTGGGGCCACCAGTGGAGTTGATTCTTGGAGTCCAACAGTGGAGTTGATTCTTGGGGCCCATCACTGGAGTTGATTCCTAGGACCATGAGTGGAGTTGATTAATGGGGCCCACTAGTGGAGTTGATACTTGTGGCCCACCAGTGGAGTTGATACTTGTGGCCCACCAGTGGAGTTGATTCTTGGGGCCCACCAGTGGGGTTGATTCATGGGGCCCATCACTGGAGTTGATTCCTGGGGCCACCAGTGAAGTTGATTCTTGGAGCCCACCAGTGGAGTAGATTCTAGGGGCCACCAGTGGAGTTGATTCTTGGGGCCCACCAGTGGAGTTGATTTTTGGGGCCCACCAGTTGAGTTGATTCTTGGAGCCCATCAGTGGAGTTGATTCTTGGGGCCCATCACTGGAGTTGATTCTTGGGACCCACCAGTGGAGTTTATTCTTGGGGCCCACCAGTGGAGTTGATAGTTGTGGCCCACCAGTGGAGTTGATTCTTGGGGTCCACCAGTGGGGTTGATTCATGGGGACCATCACTGGAGTTGATTCCTGGGGCCACTAGTGAAGTTGATTCTTGGAGCCCACCAGAGGAGATGATTCTTGGGGCCCAAAAAGGGGGGCAAAATCTATGTGTCAGGTTCTCTTTAAATCAAATCGCTTGGATTCAAGGATGAAAATCTGAAGCACCAACACTAACTGTGGACATGGGTCAACATGGGCCCCCTGACTGGCCCGTTGCGACGTTCTGTATGTTCTTATAACATTCTATTATAGGCAGGCAGAACTTTTCCAGCAATTTGCATCTTTTCTGTAGAATAAGCGGGCAAGCCTTCACCCCCTCACGGGAACCAATGAACCTTAGACGCCCATGATCCTGTCACCAGTCGTCCTTCCTTGGAGCACTTTTGGTAGTTACTAACCACTGCAAAACTGGAGCACCCCACAAGGTCTACATGTTTGGAGACAGCCTTGCCTAGTCATCTTGCCAGCACAGTTGCCAAACTCACTTGTACTCACTGAAAAATGTACCATTACATACCAGCCATATGAAAAGAAGACATGGTGGTGAGATGGCACCGGATTAGTAAAACATGGTTGGTCTTTGTCTTGGCATGGGTTGTGTGGGGTACTGTAAATTAGCCCATTCACTTTAAAGGTTTTTTTAAAGATTTTTAATAACCTCCCTCCCAGCTCCGACTGTGCCAAAATAAAAATAAAAATTACCCCATACTTACCTCTCCCAATCACCACCGTTCCCTCTGTCCCTCACTGATGATGTCACGTTCATGGTTCCCATGATGCTGCAACTACTCCCTGGCCTCAGCAGTCACATGACCTCCATGCACCCCATGTGACCACAGAGGTCAGTGATTGGCTGCAGCATCATGCGATCCATTTATGTGACGTCATCAGTGAGGGACGGGGCGGGGGATACTGAACACTCTGACAGTGCTGGAATGGAAAATATAGGTTCATTTTCTATTTTAGCACAGTAGGAGATGGTAGAGAGATTTTTTTAAAAGTCTTGAAAAATCCCTTTAATGGAGCTGAGATGCAATATCAGACACAATCTGTGGAGAGGTGCGGCGCTGTTGCTGAGCAACCATTTTATTGCATACATTCATTCTTGCATTTTACTTTTTAAAAATTTGAATATTTTTTAAAAAATAAAAGGA
>JAODAL010061260.1:0-20434 GCA_025379985.1 Phyllomedusa bahiana | reverse complement strand
GCAACGAGATGATATTTATCATTCAGTAGCCAAAGTTCTCTCTAAATAAGAAGTTAAAGGATCCATTGCAGAGTCGGCATTTCGGGAAAAAAATTCTGGATTAGACATCCTGAACTTACTTTTTTTTTTGGTTTTGTATAGAAAATTTCCTGTGGCTCACACGATTCATTAGAGAGAGATTCCAAGGATTTCATTCTTTAAGGACATCCAAAATTTTCTTTTAACTTTTTAACCTAATTATATTGGGGTTTTTTTCTCGTGCACGGTCGTCACACACTTGACCAAGTGAAAATATTTATCATAAATAAAACATTCAAAAATTTAATCAATTTTTATTCTATTTTATTAATTCTATTTTCTCATGTGTGTGTTGTAACCTTTTGACCAGTGTTCTTTTTTCGATTTTTCGATACGCATTGTTCTTTATTTTTTTTATTCCACCTTGTTTCTGTCACTCCTGTTTTCGGCTCCGGTCTGGATTTCAATCCCTTTATTTTTCTTCTGGGTGTTTATTACTGTCTTGGCGCTGTAATTGGGTTTTTGGCATTTCTAATAGGTCCTTTGTAGCTCCCTGCCTGTTGCTGGGAAATATATTTTCGCCCCCGTTATTTCTTCCTTTGCCCTTGCCAGGTTGGTTGGTCAGGCAAAGTGCGCATGACTTTCTGTCTTTCCCGCTTTCACCCCCCGCACCCGGAACTCCATACCGGTTTCCGGAGCAATGGAGCCAACGAAACCAGGTGACGCATTGTTTTTTAATGCACATGTAAGTTTTTATTGCACGGTTTATTTTGGGTTTGCTATGCATGAGTAAGGGGGGTGCCCCCCCCGAAACGCGTTAGCTGTACAACCCGGATGTTTCTGCTTTTAATGGAATTCAATAAACGCTAGATTTTACCCACATTTGGGACATCATTCGGTGCTGTTACGCCTCTATTTGCTGTTCATTTTGTGGCCTTAAACGAGGTCATGTTGGAGGAAATGGACATGCAAGCACTCTTGGGGGGTTGGAGCTTGATTTCCCCAAGCCTTTGGGTCGGGGGCACTAGCAAACTGACTTCCCCCCCCCCCCCATTTTTCCCCCCTCGCCCCAAATTCCCCGGCCAATCTCTTTCCCCAAAGGGGGGACGTAAGTAACATCGGTGGGCCCGAATACCTCCTCCTCCCCCTCCCCCTTCCTTGGCCAGCTTCAATACAGCCCGACTTGCCTCAGTTTATGACCCCGAGAGCTGGGCGCCCCCTTGCACTAGCCCTGGACCCCGGGCCCCTGCCTAATGTGACCGAAAAATTTTGAAATTTTGGGCCTTGTGGATTTAACGCAGGAAGGCCCGTGCCGACTGTGTCCGTCTCCTCCCTCCGTCCTGGCGGGACCTGTGCAGGTAAACCAACGATCGTTCCCGAAATAAAATCACCCCAATGGTCCTGCTGACAAGGGCATTGTCCGCACTGCCCTTTTTTGGGGGCTTCTTCAAAAATGGAAGGATGGGCAGAGCTCTTTTCACCTGCCCCCACTCTCGGGGGCTCAACACCCCGAGGTCCGCACGGCTCTGTCAGGGCCTGTGTCACTTCGTACTGCGTAAGGATTGCGTGCTGCCACAATCGCTGGAGCTGTGGAGGGTGGAATTCCAGCTTTGCCCCCGTCAACAATGAAACGGGTGACGGGAAGGCCGAGTGACGCTGCAACACAGCTAGGCGGGACAAAGCGGGGTGCGAATAGCGGAAGGCGAACTCAGCCTCGGCCTTTCAGCGGGGCAGTCCAGCCCCGTGTGCGCTTACAAATTTCTGGACGACAAGGTTCATGAATGTGCCAGGCAAGGGATGTGCCCAGCCCCCGATTTAAGGGGGGCCAGCAGTTTTCGACCTTTAAAACCAACCACCCTTGCCGGGCAAAAGGGTTCTTGTCCCCCAGCCAGCGTCGGTCTTGTTGCGTTGACCATCCACAGCTCCTGCCCTGGTGTGGACGGTCTCCAAGACAGTTTTAATTTTAAAACCCCGGCCCGGGTTTCTCGGGGCCGTGATCCCACCAGGGAACCTTGGGGGAAAGAACCCTGCACCATCCCTGGGGTTTTTTGAAGGTGTGCGCCCGACCCTGAGAGCCCCCGCACCACCAGGACACCCAACCCAGCTCACCCAGTGAGCTGCACAGAGATATACAGCCTTGGGGCCGTGTTACTGCCCCATTGTGGTGGTCTTTTGGGATTTCCCCCGGACACGTTTGCAGACAACGCGCTTAAAATTTTAGATGACCGGGCTGGCCGGGGCGGGGAAGTTTTCTGGAAAAGAAAGCCTGCTTGGATTGGTAGGGGGGGGCAGGCAAGGCCATGAGTGGGGAACCCCTGTGCCCCCAGACGGAAAGGCAACTTTTCCAAGGCCAAAACCCTGGCAATGCCGAATTCAGGCTTTTTGGTTTGGGTGGTTTTGGGTTAAAGTGTTTCTTCTGCCCCAAACCTGGAAGAAAAAGGGCCCGGATGTAGACTGGCCGCTGTAGGGGATGCAGGTCGTCAAACTGGTGGAAGGGAAGGGTGGGAAAGGGTCAGGTGGTGTGGTGGTACTCGGGGACGATGGGGGCTAAAGCGGAGGTGATCATGTCAACTCTGAGAGACTGGGCAGCTGAGGAACGCTTGGTGGTGGGGAGGGGCGGGAAAAGGGGGTGACAGTGGGTGGAACCCCGGGCAGGGTGGGGCCCTTTTTTTTCCCAATGTTCCCCCATTTCAATCATGCATTCGCTCATGTGCTAGACATGTTGGTGGTGGTTAAAACACCTAAGATTCTTCCTTATGATGCTTTTACGGCAAAGGTGGCATATGACATCGCTGGGGGAATCAGAGGCTTGCTCAAAGAACCCCCAGGCTTGAGATGCCGGACCTTTTTGACGGCGAAAAAGGAGGACGGGGTTTCCGCTGACCGTGGTTTTGGGGGAAATATCAGCGGTCTTCGTGACCCCCCTCTCCCTTTATGAAGGGGGGACCTTATTGACCAAACCCCATGTCTTCCTCTCATCCAGTGATGAAGGTCGCAACAAATTTCTGCGGAAAAAGACCCGATGGATCCGCAATGTCGTACTTCATCATAAAACACAGGTATTTGGGGTCACCCTGACATTCGCATCCAGGAGCTGGGGGTACAAGCCTGAAAGGCGTTGCCGCCCCCCCCGGGTTTTTTGCCGATTGACCGGCTTCCTTCTTCTCCTTGATGGCCTCAGTAACTGTGCGTCAGAGAGAAAAAATCATCCTTTTTTGGGCCTCTTGGTTTTGGAAATCCCTTATGCCCCCAACAGCTTTTATCTCAAAGGGTTTCGAAAATGGTTTTATCCACAGTGGTGGGTCCCAAGTTGACTTTTGGGCTGCCTTCGTTTCAGTTGGAGGGATGCTGTGAAGTGATGACGACATTTTTGGCCATGATGGGAGGACGGGAGGTAAGATTTGGGGAAAGCGGGTTGCTTAACCCTGAAGAAAAATTTGGCGACGCTGTTCGTTATGAGATTCAAGGGCCCTGACCACGATGCGGCCTGACCGCTGGCTGGGTTGTCGCCAGCACTGGAAGGAGCACCTTCTTTTCGCACCTCTCCCTCCATGTCCTACCCCCCTCTTTGTCGCTTACCCCCTGCTTTTCCCCCATGTTCAGAAAGATTTAATTTTTAAAAAGGTATGGAAGAGTTTTTGACAGTCCTTATTAAAAAGACGGAAAATCAATTATTTTTAAAATTTCCTCTAATTTCCTACCCCAACTGGGTTTAGAAACGAAATGTTTCTTCGAATACCTGGAAAGCGGTTGGGTGGAAGAACCGTAAGACAAATTTCAAATTTTTTTTTCCCTTCGGCCCCAGGGATTTAAAATGCCCGTGGACTGGGAATTGATAGTTTTCAACAAAAACATAAAAAATGGCCTATCTGCGCCAAACTGAGATTCACCGAGCGCAAAAAAAACTATTAGAAGTTACGGGTTGAGCAATTGCTTTTTTGCGCAATGACAAACGGAACAGTTACTAGAGAATTTTTCTACCAGAATTGTGTAAGGGTGGCATTTGAAAAAAAAACTGGGGCCGCACCACGTGCAATACAGCTATTTAAAATTTTCGGGGTAACAACGGTGTTTTTTGCACCTTAAATACACTCGGGGACGGACAAAAATTGCTGTATTTCAAATTTAAGTGCAAGGTGGCTCTATAAAAAACTGGGCCCCACCAAGTGAAAAAAAAAAACCTATTTGAATGTATTTGGTTAAAAGGATTTTTTTTCACCTTTAAATAACCCGTGGGGACTACAAAAAAGGGTGTTTACATTTTTAAAAGCAAAGGGGGCTCTATGACACAAACTGGGCCGCACCAAATTGAAAAAAAAAACCTATTTGAAATTTATAAGGTTAATAAAATGGGTTTTTTTGCACCTAAAGACACCTGCGGTGACTACAAAATTGCGTTTAATTTTAAAAGCAAATTGGCTCTATGAAAAAAAATTGGGCCCCACCAAAATGAAAAAAACACCTATTTGAAATGTATACGATAATAAAAAGGGGTTTTTTTTCACCTATAAATATACCCAAGGTGCTACAAAATTGCGTATTCAATTTAAGGCAAGGTGGCTCTTGAAAAAAACGGGCCGCACCAAGTGGAAAAAAAACCCAATTAAATCGGTTACAGAAAATAAAATGGTTTTGAACCTATCCAAATAACCTGCAGTTACTAGAAAAGTTGTATCCTAATAAAGTACGGCTGCCAACACAAGTAAAATTTTACCAAAACTGGCCAAAAACTGTTAATAAAACCATTGCAATGCAGGGGTCAAAGACAGTCTGGGCGCAAATATCCAAATTCCCTTTAAAAAAACTGCCTGCCAAGGGGTCTGTCTGTGTTCGCCCCCCTGTCTGTCCTAATCATACCCAACCTATGTCCCGCCAGAATGTGTTTTGTGGGGTTTTTTTTTTCCCCCCATACTGTTAAACAAAAGCCACCCACAACCCAATTCTTCTCAACTTTTTGGCCTATAAATGTTCAGCAAGCATCAATGAATGCCAAAGGTTGGGATTTTTTTTTTCGCATGGGGAATTCAATTATGCGTTTATATGTACATTGAGCAAAACATGTATGGGGGCTGCACAAGTTTTCTGGGTACTTTGAGCCAAAAAGAATGTATGAACAAATGCACTCCAAAATTTGCACGTTTAATTCCTTTTTTAATGTGCAAAGACACTTTTTAATGCCCAAGTATTTGGGGGTTCTGGAAGCAGTCGCACCACATTATGGATTAGACCATTTATGATTCTTTTATGCCAAAACTAGGCAATAACAGTTAGAACAACCAGCCCAAGGAAGGGGCCTGCCCCAGCCTGACTTGTCACATTGGCATACGATGCGCCTGTATGTAGACCTGCAGAAAAAAACAGATTCATACTTTTGGGGCATTCTATATGCCTTTTAAACTATTTAGAAACTGGCCTGTCAGCACCGGATTCATAATGTCGCCCATTGTGTCAACTGCATTGTGTCGGACTGCCCCCTTTTTGCCCTTTTTCATAGGGCAATGGGGAAATTTAAAGGGTGCTGGGGGGATGTTTTAAACCCGTTGTCATATTTTAGTCTCTGCTTCTAATGTCATGGGCAAACAAAATAATAATGGCCATTTGTTTTGGAGCAACCCCATAGACTGAGTGGGAAAAAGAATAAGCACAAATTATAATTTGTGTCCCGATTCACCAAAAAACCCACAAGCCATTAAATTGATCAAATAAATTTTTTAGGGGTTTTTTTTTTATGGGCCCGATACACCGTTTTGTGGGGGCCATCCACCCCCCTTTTAAAAAAAATAAAGGTTTATGTGATAAAAAGCAAATAAAAAGTATCCGGGGTTTTTCAATCTCCCATGATCCTGCATAGAAGCTTATATTGGAGCCCAAGTGCCAAAAAGTTTGGTATGGGACCACTATGCCCCAAATTGAATCAAACTATGTGCCTGTGATAATGACAAAGAACAGAGCCCCCCCTGAGCTTTACACTGTTTTTCCAGCAAATGGATAAAGGAAGGAAAGCCCTAGCGACTCGACAAGCAAAAAAGGTTAAAAAATGTTTTTGAACTTTTTTTCTTTCACTCAAATTTTTTCCATCCCCCTAAGCTTTGAGCGGAGGTTCCCCTAATTTTATAGAACAGGTATTTTGTTAATGTGCAGTTTTTACATCTAATTTTTCCCCTATTTGGGGTGTGTGCGCTGCTGTCAGAAATTTGTGCCCCTATTTAAATTTTTTTCCCGGTAGCTTATAGGGCCCGAGATTTGCTACTGGGTTTAGTCAGTCCCCGCCCTTGAGCGTAATATGGCCCCAAAAAAGTAAAGTTTTTTGAGTAAGTAATTCCCCCTTTTTGTATACAATTTTAAAAAAAACTCTTTACTATCTCACACAAAAATTTTTTACTGTTTTGCTCCTGCTGGTGGGACAATCTTTTTCTTCTTGTGTACTACAAATTTCAACCTGTTCTCACATTCTATAGTAGCTCAGTGTGTTATAAGGTTGATTTCCAAATGAAAGGTCAATGGTTCGAATCAAGGATCAGCCATGGAGAAGATGTCCCAAGAAAAGAGAAACGGCATCATCCAGCTCAACGACAGCAGTCTCTGGACAAAGAAAATTGCCAACCTGCATCATGTGAGGCCATGCTAGATGGCAGAATAAGAAATGAAGTCTGTCCATCCATTCAAAACCCAAGAGCTGGACGTCCAGGCAAAATATCTGTATCAATAAGTCAGCTCATCACAATGTCTATCAGTTCTGATGCAACAAACACAGCAGTAAAGGTGGCTTGTATGCTTCAGAATAGTGAGATCACAGAAGTCCATGCAAGCACAAGTCTGGAATGATGTCCCTAAAAAAGGTGAAGAAGTCTCGACTTCAATATTCTCATAAGAAGCAAAACATGTATGAAAAGTGGACAGAAGAAGATTGGAAACAGGTGATTTTGAGCGATGAGACGAAAAGCAGTAAACCGGGCTCTGATAGGTGCAAATGAGTCTGGAAGAATCAAAGGAAAAGGGAGAAGCTGAAGGAACTATCAAGTTCGGTGGAGGAAGGCTGATGATATGGGATTGTTTCACAACCAAGGTGTTGGATACTTGACCAGGATCGATGTTGATCTCAATACTGAGCTATATGTGCGTATTCTACAAGATCAGTTACTTCATATACTCCAGTACTATGGGTTTGAAAAGGATGACATTGTGTTCCAGCAGGACAATATTTACTATTTTGCCATAGGCAAAGTTAAACTCTATCAGTTCTCAGTCTATAAAGCACTAAAACTTAACTTTTATTATGTACAACACTTAACCTCTATAACACACTTTTTAAGAACCTGATTTCTAACCTCTCAATTTGTCTCATAAATGTATCCCTTTCTAATTGTGAAAGAATAACTCCTTTTCTATTATCAAATCTGGTGAAACACCACCTATTATATCAGCAGGGAAAGCCTATATATACAGTGATTTGCTAACTGCAAAAAGAAAACCAAAACATCTTACTTGGGCAATCATCCCTAATCTGATGGGCATGAAGCATATAAGGTTTCCTTGTGAAACCCTCTGCAGCAGGTAACACAGGGAAAAGAGGTAGAAAATCAC
This sequence comes from Phyllomedusa bahiana, assembly GCA_025379985.1. NCBI lineage: Eukaryota > Metazoa > Chordata > Amphibia > Anura > Hylidae > Phyllomedusa > Phyllomedusa bahiana. The sequence goes on along the minus strand of JAODAL010061260.1, from coordinate 12,832 downwards.
AAATTCTATCATGCTATTACCCTGATGCAGCCGTTTATGTATGTATTTAGTATGTACAGAACATAGGTAAGTATGGCCTTCATGAAAACTCTGCAGTGGTTGTTATCCAGCTTTCACAGACTGCAGAATTACAAATCTGCTTGAAGGAGGTGAGACCACCTCTTGAACAGTTTTTGGGCATATTATTATTGTTATTAGAATTTATTTTAAAAAGCGCCTTTAAATTCTGGGACGCTGTACATTAGAGGGGCTTACATACATAACATAGGTCAAACAAGTACAAAGGTGATGATAAATAACTACCAACTGGTACAGAGGGAGAGAGGACCCTGCACGCAGACCTGTGCATTGTACAGCCCACGGCCCGCATCCGGCCCTCTATATAGCTGGATGCAGCCCGCAGCCCGTACAGTTCCACCCAGGGCCGGGACAAGGCATTTTGGTGCCCTAGGCAAGTACACCCCAATGGCGCCCCCCTCGCTCCAAAAAAAATTTGCCCCCCCCCCACTAATTCCTTTCACCCCCTGGCCAGGTCCTCTCCCCCCTGCCCAGGTCCTGTCATTAATTTTCTGATATTCCACATACATCCTGTCCTTTCCCTCTCAGCAGTCACTGCACAATGAAAATCAGCCCTGACAAATTTGCTTTTTCAAAATCGCTCACCTCCGTAGGGCCCAGTGTAATATCCCTAAATAGCAATCATCAAATAGTCACAGATACATGGAGCAAATCTACCAGACAAATGATTGTTACTAAAAACACTACTACAAAACCAAGACCCAAAACTATTACTACTTAATGATCAAATAATCCTGCCAGACCCTGACCAAACACGACCCCCACATGTGCCCATCAGCGGGTACACGGGGCTCTGATTACATATACCACCGCCATACAGTGACCATATAGTGGTAGATACTAGTTGTATGTAGATGCCCCAGCAGGAAATATAAGTGATTACAACTGCAGTTACATTTAGTGACTCACCGGAGACATTTATTCCTTATCAGCGTCGTTCACTTTCCCTTTTCGTCTCCATCCGGTTCACACCTTCATGCTGATTTCTCCCGACCAATACTCGTCCCTGTAGATTTGGACACAAATATCTTAGAATCCTCACATTTCCAGCAACTCCTTACTTATAGGTATATAAGTCCCCTCAGTTAGACAGGTATATATGCCCCCTTAGTTAGGTAGGTACATATATGAGCCGATCAGTTAGGCAGGTATATATGTCCCCTTAGTTAGGCAGGTATATATAGGACCCCATCAGTTAGGCAGGTATATAGATATGCCCTCTCAGTCAGGCAGATGGGGGTATATATATATATATATATTATATATATATATTATATATATATGCATATATAATATATATATATATATATATATTATATATATATATATATATATATATCCTCAGTCAGGCGGGTACATAGATATTGTCCCCTTAGACAGGCAGGTATATAAATATAGGGGCACTCAGGCAGGTATATAGATATAAGGTCACTCTCGGGCAGGTTTATAAATATAGGGTCACTCTCAGGCAGGTATATTGATATATGGTCACTCAGGCAGGTATATAGATATGGGGCACTCAGGCAGGTATATAGATATAGGGGCACTCAGGCAGGTATATAGAGGCACTCAGGCAGGTATATAGCCATAGAGGCACTCAGGCAGGTATATGGGACACTCTCAGGCAGGTATATAGACATAGGGTCACTCTCAGGCAGGTATATTGATATATGGTCACTCTCAGGCAGGTATATAGATATAGGGGCACTCAGGCAGGTATATAGATATAGGGGCACTCAGGCAGTTATATAGAGGCACTCAGGCAGGTATATAGCCATAGAGGCACTCAGGCAGGTATATAGCTATAGGGACACTCAGGCAGCTATATAGAGATAGGGGCACTCAGGCAGGTATATAAAGATAGGGGCACTCAGGCAGGTATATAGGGGCACTCAGGCATGTATACACGGGCACTCAGGCAGGTATATAGGGGCACTCAGGCAGGTATATAGGGGCACTCAGGCAGGTATATAGGGGCACACAGGCAGGTATATAGGGGCACTCAGGCAGGTATATAGATATAGGGGCACTCAGGCAGGTATATAGGGGCACTCAGGCAGGTATATAGATATAGGGGCACTCAGGCAGGTATATTTATATACCTGCCTGAGTGTCCCTATATCTAAATACCTGCCTGAGTGCCCCTATATCTATATACCTGCCTGAGTGCCCCTATATCTAAAGGCACTCAGGCAGGTATATAGCCATAGAGGCACTCAGGCAGGTATATAGCTATAGGGGCACTCAGGCAGGTATATAGAGATAGGGGCACTCAGGCAGGTATATAGGGGCACTCAGGCAGGTATATAGAGATAGGGGCACTCAGGCAGGTATATAGGGGCACTCAGGCAAGTATACAGGGGCACTCAGGCAGATATATAGGGGCACTCAGGCAGGTATATAGGGGCACTCAGTCATGTATATAGATATAGGGGCACTCAGGCAGGTATATAGGGCACACAGGCAGGTATATAGGGGCACACAGGAAGGTATATAGATATAGGGGCACTCAGGCAGGTATATAGGGGCACACAGGCAGGTATATAGGGGCACACAGGCAGGTATATAGATATAGGGGCACTCAGGCAGGTATATAGCCATAGAGGCACTCAGGAAGGTATACAGGGGATCTCAGGCAGGTATATGGGGGCACTCTCAGGCAGGTATATGGGGGCACTCTCAAGCAGGTATATGGGGGCACTCTCAGGCAGGTATACCGCTAGCTGCACTCTCAGGCAGGTATACAGGGTCACTGAGGCAAGTCTATAGGAGCATTCAGGCAGGTACATAGGGGCACTCTCAGGCAGGTATATAGGAGCACTCAGGTAGATATATGGAGGCACTCTCAGGCAGGTATATAGGAGCACTCAGGCAGGTTTTTGGGGGCGCTCAGGCAGGGATATGGGAGCACTCTCAGGCAGGTATATAGGAGCACTCAGGCCCGGTGTATAGGGGCACTCAGGCAGGTATATAGGGGCACTCAGACAGGTAAAAATAATAACATTAATACTCACCTGCTTCCAGGCCGCGTGCTCCTCTTCAGGCCACGCCTCCAGTGCCGGGACGCTCCTCCGGCAGCTCCTCAGGCGCACAGCCTATAACGGGCTGTGCGTCTGAGGAGAGGCAGCGTCGCGATGACCTCACTACATCGCGACGCTACCCAGCTTAAACAACACGTGGCCCGCGGCGGGTTTCCACAGCGCTATGAGGACCCGGCGGCCCCGCTGTGTCGGACCCGGAGCCGGTCCGACACTGTCTGCTGAGCAGGGAGCACTCGCTCTCTGCTCCACCAGAAGCCCGCAGCTGTATGTGCGTCCAGCGGACGCACATACAGCTAAAGAGACCGCCGGCGCTCCAGGCCCATGGCAATCGCCTACCTCTGCCTACCCGACGTTCCGGCCCTGGTTCCCAGGTCTGCTTTAGATTATACTAATAGTAACGCTGAAGGCCCGCTGCGGCTGGGTAGCGCTGAGAGGCCACGGTGGGCGGGACCGCTTTTCTCCGTGATGAGCGGAGAAAAGCCCTCCCCCTTCACATTCACATGTACAGGTTCCTTCTGAAAACCGGATTGAAGCTTGTGCCCGTAGAACGCTTTGCAGGCAGCCCGCCCGCGGAAAAACCGCCCGGCGGAAAACCCGTGCAGGGGGGTCTACTGCACGAGTTTTCCATAGAGCCCCGTTAAGCTCATTTTCGGATGGTTTTTCAGGCGGTCTGCAAAACCACAAACCGCCTGAAAAACTGGCCGAAAACCCGTGCAGTGGGGATATGCCCATAATATGCCCGGTATTAGATTGGGCAGTGGCACAATGAGGTTACCTCATCGCACCACTGCCTCCCCTCGGCCGCACAGCTTTATTACCCTGTGCAGCAGAGGAGCTGCCGGAGGAGCCAGTGTCGGACAGAAGAGGAAGATGTTCGGCCGGGAATGAGGAAAGGTATTAGTGTTGTTATTTTTAATGGCGGCTACCTGCCTGAGGGAAGCTATATATACCTGCCCTACTGTGGGGACATATATCTATACACCTGCCTTACTGATGGGAGCTGTATGTGCCTGCCTGACTGAGGGGACTGTATATATCTGCCAGTGTGAGGGGACATATCTATATACCTGCCTCACTGAGGGGAGCTGTATATGCCTGCCTTACTGAGGGGACATATCTATATACCGGCCTTACTGAGGGGAGCTGCATACACCTGCCTGACTGAAGGTAGCTGTATACACCTGCCTGACTGAAGGTAGCTGTATACACCTGCCTGACTGAAGGTAGCTGTGTATACCTGTCTGACTGAGGGGAGCTGAATAGACCTGCCTTACTGAAGGGACATATCTATATACCTGCCTTACTGAGGGGAGCTGTATATACCTGCCTTACTGAGGGGACATATCTATATACCTGCCTTACTGAGGGGAGCTGTATATACCTGCCTTACTGAGGGGACATATCTATATACCTGCCTTACTGGGGGATGTATCTATATACCTGCCTTACTGAGGGGAGCTATATATACCTGCCTTACTGAGGGTACAGAGTAAGTTTCCACAAAAATAAACCCCATAAACGAATTTTTCCCTGATCACCCTGTGTTTTTTTTTCTTAAACCATCCCAATTTCTCATGTGGCCCCAGCCCCAGCCGCCTTTCAGGAACTCGTTAATGACATCTTTAGAGACCTCCTTTACTCATGTGTCATCGTCTACGTGGACGACATCCTGATTTTTTTCTTCTGATCCTCAAACCCATCGGTTGCAGGTACGCCAGGTACTGAGTCGTCTCCGCAGCAACCGGCTATACGCCAAGTTGGAGAAATGCCTTTTTCATCGGACGAGCCTTCCATTCCTGGGTTTTATAGTTTCGGATAAGGGCCTTCAGATGGATCCAGTAAAGTTATCGGCCATTCTGGAGAGGCCGTGACCTGTCAGGCTTTGGGCCATACAGCGCTTCGTGGGGTTCGCGAATTACTATCGTCAATTTATTCCCCATTTCTCTACATTGGTGGTGCCAATTGTGGCCCTCACTAAGAAGAACGCCAACCCGAGACTCTGGTCACAAGCCGCCGAAAAGGCATTTTTGGAGCTCAAGTCGGCTTTTGCCTCTGCACCCATCCTGTCTCGCCCGGGTCCAGACAAACCTTTCGCCTTGGAGGTGGATGCCTCTTCCGTGGGGGCAGGAGCGGTTCTGACGCAAAGAGGGGCTAAGGGCAGAACTCTCACATGCGGATTCTTCTCCAAGACCTTCTCTCCGGCGGAGAAGAATTACTCCATCGAGGAACGGGAATTGTTAGCCATCAACCTGGCCCTGGAGGAATGGCTCGCCATCCAACTGATGTTTACACAGATCACAAGAATCTCCTGTATCTCCAGTTGGCTCAATGCCTTAATCCTCGCCAGGCCAGGTGGTCGTTGTTTTTCTCGCGTTTTGACTTCCGGATTCACTTCCACCCGGCAGAAAAAAACATTAAGGCTGACGCCCTCTCCCGTGCCTCTGACACCATTGGGGAAGATCCCGGTCCTCAGCATATTATACCCCCAAAACGTTTGGTCCATGTTGCTCCGGTGGACCTCCAACAGATTACTCGGAGGAAGACTTACGTGCGTCCGGCTCTCCGGAGGACGATTCTAAAATGGGGACATAACTCCCTGGTGGCCGGGCACCCTGGCGCTCGGAAAACGTACCAGCTGATCTCCCGCTTCTATTGGTGGCCGACTCTTGCTAAGGACTCAAAAGAAAGGTTGGGTGCCAGCTGTGGAGGATGGGGCATCATCCAGTTTTCTCAGATACTGTATAGGTTAGTCAGCAACCAGGTAAGCTTTATGACATCCCACACAGCAGGCACTTAAAAAAACTGGTTGCCTGTTTTGGGAGATGGTTACATTCAGCTTTCCAGGAAAGATGGATAGACCATGGGGGGACAGAGAGGGGGTAACGGAGGTCACTTACCTCCCTCTGCTGTGCATGCCACTGCCACAGATAGACTGTATAGTCCAATTGAAGAGGCAGGCCCCTTGCAAGCAGTGATGTCATGGAAGCATCTTATGACACTTACCTGGTCCCACTGCTCTGCTGCACTTGCTGGACCTCATGGCAAGAGTCAGTGACAGCCGGCAAGTCTAAGTTGTTTGTGTGTCCCCACTGACATGTAAACAGTGGAATGAACAGCACAGTCCCAGGGATTCATGGCATGTGCCCTAGATCCCCAGGACATATGCGTGAACATCGGGACTCCTCCCAGACATTGTTCCCAAATCGGAAATGTCCTATTAGTGGCTCTGGGTTGCTGTCCCCTCCCATTAAATTTATTTGCTAGGCTTTCCTTCTTGCTTGATCTTTTGCTCCTGGAATCAGAGTTAGGGCTTGTTCACATGGAGTTTTGCCTCCGTATGAACATACACTTTTTAGATGCATCTCGGGGACCGACAAGACGGACCCAGAGATGCATCTAACAATTAGCAGTGACTTTATCACTGCCGGCAACGAGGAACACGCAGCGGCGTTCACATGAGTGATCACCGCTGTGTGTTTGCCCTGCGCCTGTCGGGTCCACTTTACGGACCCGATCAAAGATTGCATGTCAATTTTTTTATCGCATCCGCAAGACGGACCGGACAGGCGCAGGGCAAACACGCAGTGGAGATCTCTCATGTGAACGCCGCTGCGTGTCTGTCATTGCCGGCAGTGATAAAGTCACTGCTAATTGTTAGATGCATCTCTGCGTCCATCCTGTCGGCCCCAAGACGCATCTAAAAAGCGGATGTTCATACGGAGGCAAGACGCCTTGTGAACAAGTCTTTAGAGCACAGCTGTTTCCCGCCCTCCCTTCATTAATGCTCTGTACATGCTTCATCTGGTTTCTAATGCTTTGGGTTTGTATCGAAGTCACAGCTGGTGGTTAGAAGCGCCCTGGTGGCTGGTCCGTAATACATACTGCCAATAGTCCAGTATGTGCAGTGGGGTTTAAAAACATAGAAAAGCTTTTTAAGTTGTTGACATTAATAAAGTTGAAATTGACTCCTACAAAATGAAATTTCATTGTCATTATTTAAGTGTAAAGATAGTGGCAGAGCTTCTCCACCTCCCCTGCACGCTACAAGTTTTAGGGTGATATAAGTGGGGATATTGTTTCTTGTGGTTCCACAGCCCTCGTATCATAGAAACTAGTCAGATTTTCTATTCTGGGTCCTGAAAAATAGGGTAAGAATCCCCATTTTGTTTTTTAAGGCCCAAGGAAAGCCAGCTTGCAAACCTTGCAGGTAGAGGTAGTTATAGGCAGGTAATTGTCCCCCAATATGCAGGTATAGGTAGTTATAGGCAGGTAATTGTCCCCAAATATGCAGGTATAGGTAGTTATAGGCAGGTAATTGTCCCCCAATATGCAGGTATAGGTAGTTATAGGTAGGTAATTTTCCCCCAATATGCAGGTCTAGGTAGTTAGAGGCAGGTATAACAGGTAATTGTCTACCAATATGCAGGTATAGGTAGTTATAGGCAGGTAATTGTCCTCCAATATGCAGGTATAGGTATTTATAGGCAGGTAATTGTCCCCCTATATGCAGCTATAGGTAGTTATAGGCAGGTAATTGTCCCCCAATATGCAGGTATAGGTAGTTATAGGCAGGTAGTTGTCCCCCAATATGCCGGTATAGGTAGTAATAGCCAGGTATAGGCAGGTATATTTCCCCCATAGGCAGGTATAGGCAAAAAAAAAAATTCTTACTTAAAGTACGTACCACTATCCCCCACTGCTCCGACTCCCGGGTGCTCCGTCTTCTTGCCAGCACAGAGGACGTGATATCATCAGGTGGCGCAGGCAGCGTGATGACACGCACGCCATCTGTGCCGGAAACTCCAGACAGCCGCACGTCTGTACAGTGATACAGTGAAAAAGATACCCTGACAGGTACCACAAAAGAGCCATGATGGGCGAATAATGGGGAAAAGACCAAGATCAATCATAGTGCTCTGTTTTCGGAACATATTTGCTTATTGTGCTTGATACAAAAGCGGGGTCTGCAGTCCAAAAGAGACTACACTTGTTCTGTATTTCTCTATGCACCCCACTGGGTAGCACCTTCTTTGTGGTATCCGTTAGCATACCCTTTTTATGTGCATCCCCATGGCTACCACCGCAGGGCAATAAAAAGCCGGGTCAATGGCCCCCACTGCTAAAGAACCGGAAGCAGGGACACCGGGTCTACACCTGAAATAGGTGAGTTTTATATGTTTGTTGCTTTCATTTACTTTGTGTTCAGTTAGTGTGTTAGTTAGTTAGTATAAGTTAGTGCATATTGGGGGACAATTACCTGCCTATAACTACCTATACCTGCATATTGGGGGACAATTACCGCCCTTAAAAACTACCAAACCCCTGTAGGGGGGTATCCCTGCCTTGGGGGGAAATTTAAAAATGTTTTTACCTCCCTTTTAACTACCATACATTTTTTGGGGGGGACAATTACCTACCTAAACTAATTTTTCCTGCATTTTGGGGGACAATTACCCCCTTTTAACTCCCTACACCTGCCAGGGGGGGACATTACTGCTGGGGGGGGAAAAATTTAAATGTCTTTTTCCTGCCTGTTTTAATTTTATTGGTATCCAGTTTTATTTTAAATTTTTCCAGTACCCTGCTTTTTCCACCTGGCTTATACTCGAGTCAGTAAGTTTTCCCATTTTTTGGGGGCAAAAGTAGGTGCCTCGGCTTATATTTGAGTCTGCTTATACTTGAGTATATATGGTAAATTAGCACATTATTCCACACAAAACTTATTTGTGGAATGTGTTACCTACATTCTTAAAATCCCTATATATATTCCTGTTCTGTATTTTACTTCTATTGGTTGGTCCATATTATCTAAAACACACAAAAAGGAACTATAAAAAATCGACAGGGGATTAAGACATTTAAAGTGAGCCCTGATATAAAACATGGGCTTTCCCAAAAAATCTGGAGTTTTGCTAAAAAAAATATTGCTGACAAAAAACAGTTTTAAAGTTACTAGATCTTTACCCGGTAAATCTCTCACATGTAAGTCATACATACAGATATGATTATTATTCCTCTATTATTACAACTTTTTGATTCCTTTTTATCATTATTGTTATTTGTATTTTATTATAAAGAGCATTGTAGTCCCCCTTTTCTCATAAAAAATTTCCCTGCCCTGAAGATGCAAAATGGAAGAAAGTGTTGGCACAAACTAAATTTTACCTTTTTTGTGGAAGCTCACGCTTAGATGTGGTACCAGTGGCAAAGACTATAGAAGTGAACAGGAAAAACAATAAATTTGGTCTTTCCTCTGTAGCAGATTTAACATGTGAGATTTCTTTTGAAGATTATAAGAAAGCATGCTCACTGTAATGTGCATTGAAGTAAATGTCTGGGCTATTGCAAACTCTCTTTATCTTATGAGTGTATCTTTTAGTGTGTATATTTCAGGGCAGAAATACTGTTCATCATTGTTCTTCATAGTTTTCAAAAAAAAACCTCTGTATTAATCCACGTAAACAGTTCAGTAAATTGGAAAATTGTTTTCTTTTCTGCCTTTAAAGTGTAACTGTGATTTTTTTTTCATAGATCAAACTTTGGAAGAAATTACATCTACTCCCTCTACTAAAACTGTAATTTTTAGTAGAGGGATTAGCTGTCATTTCTTCCTAATTACATCTACTAAATTGGTAAGATATGTGATCTAAAGCTTAGACTGTTCACACCTGCAATGGAGCCTATACTGTAGCTTTTATTATATTTGATGGGATATTCCTCCCATCAGATACAATAAAAGCTGCAGCATAGGCTCCAGTGCAAGCTCAGCATCAACATTGCAGACACCATAATGGATTTTTTAGAGTAGGCCCCATCTAAACTGAATATGCCTTGTCATTAGTGGATGAGCCCATACAGTTTGATCAAAATGTGCACTAAAAGCCTAAGATTTTCATATGTAGTAGATATAGCAATGTAGTACTTTAAAATAATTAATCAACTCGTTGCTTATCTGACTCCTGGGGCCACATGTATGAAAACTGTCTATGTCTAAAACTCACTTTGTTGCCCCATAACGACCAATCAGAGCGCCCCTTTCATTTTTCCAGAGAACTATATGAAATTAAAGGGGCTCTCTGGTTGCTATGGGCAACAAAGAAAGTCTTAGACCTAGACAGTTTTCATACATGTGGCCCTTGTATGTCTGTCAAGTGCAGATGGTGAGTTATATGGGGGACATGTATGAAAACTGTCTAGGTCTAAGACTTTCTTTGTTGCCCATAGTAATCAGAACGACCCATTCATTTATTCAGAGCACTATATGAAATGAAAGGGGAGCTCTGATGGGTTGCAATGGGCAACAAATAAAGTCTTAGACCTAGACAGTTTTTATACAAGAGACCCTGAGACTTTTATCCCACATTGTTTAAGGTGCTGCCTATTTTTATGTTTCTTTTCTTAGCATTTTTGGTTACCATGATGGAATCCAACAAACCATAATACAAGTATTGGGTTTTTCAGGCACTGCTGGAATATGTAGCGTGATGGATGCATCATAGTTGGAATACTATTTTACTTCTCTAATAATGGATCAGAAAAATGGAATTCACAGTGCAGATGTGAACTCAGTCTTAGCTCTATGTAACTGCCACAGTACAATGTTCTCTGACATATGAGAAGCTGCAGACTTCTGAATTCAGCTTTAATTATCAAATTGTTCTCTTTCATTTTTTTTATTTGGTGCTTAGAGCTAAGCATTCCATAATATTGGTGTAGTGGGGGTATTTCTTGTATTACTAGAAATAAAATACATTAAAAACCAGCCAACAAGAATATTATTATTATTATTTATTTTAAAGTGCTGTTAATTTCATGATGATGTACATTCGAGGCGGGTTACATACATAAGTCCAAACAAAGTACAATGGCAACTCTAATTGACTAACAACTGGTATAGAGGCAAAGAGGACCGTGCCCACAAAGGCTTACAACCTACAAGGAAGAAGGATTGAGACAGAAGGGGAGGAACAGATATGTTTGTGGGGTGGAGTAGTGGCAGCAGGGTTATTGTTAATTATCAATATTGTTGATGACAGTAGAATTCACCATTTTTACAACCTATGGCAATAATTATGAAATCCCCACACTTTGAAAATTTTCACCTGTTTTTTTTTACGTTCATCGCAAATACACAAATCACACATATGAAACAAAACAGCTGAACATTCTGGCTTCGTAAAACATTGTACAAACACATGAAAGTAATTTCAAATAAATGATAAGAGTTTTTCTAAGTCAGAGAAATTCAAAAAACAATTATGAAATCAATAAATGTTGAGTAAGAACATTATGAAATGTATGTCATCGGCATTTCTAACTCAAATACCAAGATAAGTCTGCAGTTAAGAAGGAGTACTTACAAACCACACTGAGCTGTTGGACTTAACTGTAAAAAAAGGGCTTCAACAAAACAGCTGTCAGTTAAAACAATGGAAAGGATTCTAAAAGTGTGGCAAAAGATGTTGGTTGTTCCCAGTCAGCTGTGTGTAAAATTTGGTGCAAGTATAAACAAAATGGTAAAGTTATAAAATGAAATCAAATAAGTAGGCCAAGGAAATTGTCACAGAATCAAGATAGAAAACTCAAAGCAATATATGTACAAATGGTCAATATAGATAAACTAAACACTAAAAGATGAAAGCAGAGGTCACTGTTTGTGACAGAACTGTGAGAAATTGGCTGAATGAAATGTGCATTACATACAGAAAAGCCAATGGAAATTAAGTACTAAGAAGAAAACAAAGTTATAGTGAGTTAAGAGAAAAAATAATGGAATGTGGATGATTGGCTAAAAGTGATATTCAGTGGTGAATCACAATCACCAAAAAAGATGACGCAGTAACTTTTTTCTGGTTCCATTTTTATAAAACATATAAAGGTGACGTCTAAAGGAAATAATTATATGTTTACAATCATTTACAATATGGGCAGGCTCGGACTGGCCCACAGGGGAGTAGAGCAAACCCCCAGTGGGCACCAGAGCATGGTGTGCCTGGGCTGCTTTTCTGGGAGGACAGGGAAAAAAGAGGCAGAAAGCAAGAGACAGAGTGGGAAAAGCAATGCATATGTACAGTTATGTACATTAACTATAGGGTAGGCCTAAGAATCCACTTCACTGGTGAGGCCCCAAGAATCAACTTCAGAGGCAGGCTCCTGGCACACCAGTCTGACACTGGATATGGGTTTGAGTGTCAGATAAAGGACATGAGAATATGGTAATTATTACGTCAACACTCAATACACAGGTGTACCTAGTAGTGCATAGAAATGTTGGACACTTTTCTCCTTCTCTTGATGAAAATTAGGTAGGTGATGATTAAGTCATTTTTTCAGGATCTTAATGAATCATGCTAAAGAGCAAAGTGTTATAGCTTTTCTCGGTGAAGGCAAATCAACTCATTGACATGGCAGCAAACAGTACAGACCTCAATCCAATTTAAAATTTGTGGTAGAAATAAAAAAAAAATTGGTCCATGACAAGACTCCATCCGCAAAATGCAACGTTTTCAAAAAACATAAAAAATATTTTATTAAAAAATTTTTTTGTCATTATTGAAGTCCAGGCCTCAAAGAATTCAGGCTTGTCATAAAAGCCAGAGAAAGAACAAAAAAGTAGTAGGGATTTTTTTGTATGTGGATGATTCCATCATTTTTTTCTCCGCAATATGTAATTTCCTTTTCTTCTCTACTTCATTATCTAAAAAATTGCTCTT
>JAODAL010061259.1:0-20435 GCA_025379985.1 Phyllomedusa bahiana | reverse complement strand
CCAGGGACTCCACAGCTGTGGGGGGGTCCATAAGCCACACCACCACCGGGGGGGACACAGCTGCTGGAGGGGCCATAGAGCCTACACCACCATCCTGGGGCCCCACACCTGCTGGAGGGGCCATAGAGCCAATACCACCATCCAGAGACTTCCACAGCTGCTGGAGGGTCCATAGAGCCAACACCACCATCCAGAGGCCCCACAGCTGCTGGAGTGTCCATAGAATCAACACCACCATCCAGGGGCCTCACACAGGCTCAATTGGGGAATTACGTGTCGGGATAATACTTTGAAGTCTTGGTCCTGCTCTTTCAACCATTGTCGGACATTTCTAACCATGTGATGTCACATTGTGTTGCTGTAAAATCCCATCTGCCCCAGGAGAGAAAATTAGCATGTATGGGTGTTCATAACCTGCAAATATGGACTAATGCCCGAATCGGATGAGAGCACCTTCCAAATAAAATTAGTGGCCCAAAGAATGCCCCGATAACATTCCCCAGACCATAACACTGCCACCACCAGCTTGTGTTCTTCCAGCAATGGTTGCAAGGTGTTTGTTCTCTGATGTGTGTCGTTCAACATGGCAACGTCCATCCGTTTCATAAAGCAGAAAATGTGATTAATCGGAGAAGACAGCCCTTTGGCAATCAGTGGAGTCCAATTCTACTCCCAGGAAAACTAAAGCCTTTTCTGCTGATACAGCTTGCTAAGCAGAGGTGTAGTGACATCTGTCTGCTCCAGGCCCATACACAGTAGGGTTAGCAGAGGTGCAGTGACATCTGTCTGCTCCAGAGCCTCATACAGAGTAGGGTTAGCAGAGGTGCAGTGACATCTGTCTGCTCCGGGGCATCATACACAGTAGGGTTAGCAGAGGTGCAGTGACATCCGTCTGCTCCAGGGCCGCATACATAGTAGGGTTAGCAGAGGTGCAGTGACATCCGTCTGATCCAGGGCCCCATACACAGTAGGGTTAGCAGAGGTGCAGTGACATCTGTCTGCTCCGGGGCCCATACACAGTAGGGTTAGCAGAGGAGCAGTGACATCCCTCTGCTCCGGGCCCCATACATAGTAGGGTTAGCAGAGGTTGCAGGGACATCCGTCTTCTCCGAGGCCCATACACAGTAGGGTTAGCAGAGGTGCAGTGACATCCGTCTGCTCCGGGGCACCACACACAGTAGGGTTAGCAGAGGTGCAGTGACATGTGTCTGCTCCGGGACCCCATACACGGTGTCAGAAAAACTGCCACAAAAACTGATAATCATACCAACTCTTATAAACCCATGAGGGATATCTGTGCAGACAGACTATCACAGACTTTATATACCAGTACATCACATTGGATTTTAAGAGCCAATTAGGAAGTCATAATAATGTGCCTCAACTTTGACATGATTGCAATGTTACAGTAAAGGGAAATGTGGCGATTTAATAAATGGCTAGTAACTCCCACCTGTGGTGTCCTCATTGCACCTCTGTCTCTATGAGCACTCACCTGTGGGTGGGTAGTTAGAAGCGAAGACCCCGACACATAGGAGACCTTTTCATAATGGGACTGAATGATCCAATTGGAGCTGCCGAGAGCATAACCGGAACTGAGCGGCGTCACCAGCACAGCACCGAAGAGTTCCTGCAACGTGAGTGCATTACACCAGATTATCACTAGAGTGCGCCCCTAGCCTACAGTTTATGGATAATACAACAGGATCCTAAAAAGAGGGTTAAACGCCTTAAAATGTATTTTCTGGTCAAAATGTGAACAGAGCCTTAACGTGGTTTTCCCATCTTACGATTTCAGGTCCGAGGCCAGCTAGTAGATTACTGTGAGCCAACCTCAGAGGGCAGAGAGATTGCTGCGCTTACGCAGTTCTGCCAATTCACTTCTACAGAAGTTTCAAAAATAGCCGAGCAAGCGTCCCATAGAAATTAATGGGGAGAGGTGTACAAGCGTGGCGATCTCCCCATTCTCCAAGGTCGGCTCAAAGCCAAAACAGGAAGATGGAACAACTGCTTCAATAAAACGATATAATGTAACTTGCTAACTTAGTGTATTAATTGCACAGTTTTTTAAAACCTACGCTTGCTGTCAATGAATAAGAACACCCTTGCCTGTATTCTAAAGGCCGAAAACCAGAACAGAATTAATACTTTCTGGGGTATGTTCACACGGTCTATTTTTGCACATATTTTGCACCGAAATCCACCCAAAATAATATACAAACCACTTCTCATTGAATACAGTGTAAAATATACATTGTCAAATCACAAGCGTATTTTGCACGCGCCTGAAAATAATCAATTGTGCGTGTCACAATACATTGTGTGAACCCCTCTTTACAGTAAATAGTTTGCTACAATTCTATCCAGTCGTTAAGGGATGTCCCCACCATAGTTTTTCATGATGGATTGATAGGATATGCCATCAAAGTGTGATGGGTGCAGGTCCCAGAAGTGGGACTTGCACCTATCTCAGGAACAGGTCCCTGAAAGTCTGGGCTCAGAATGAAGAACTGATCACGCCTGTGCACGACTCTCCATTCTCTTCCATAGAACAGAATGAAGAGTCGTGCACAAGCCTGACCAGCTCTCCATTCTGCACTGAAACTTTTGGGGCTTGTTCCTGAGATAGGTACAGGTCCCAGAGGGGAGACTGGCACCTATGAGACTTTAATGACATAGCTTATCTATATATCATCAATGTCTATGGTGGGGAACACTTTTAAGGGGATAGGATGTGTCTATTCCCAGACAGCAAGCACAGATCTTGAAAATAACGAGGGATGAAAACACAAAACATTTTAAAAGTTGTAGATTTTTTTCATCATACACTGACTAGGCTTCATATACATAAACCCATCCTTTCATACATTGCAGATATTTGAGGTATTCCTCCCTGGGTGCAATTGTAACTGCGCATCTTACCATACTTTTATAGTCAGGGTGCCTTCCAGTGAACAGGATGGCGGACCCATGGGGAGCGGTTTACACATGGACTGTCATGTGGACATTCCTCAGAGTGTAGTCAGATGTTTGACTAGAGAAGTAAGGCCATGTTCACACGGCTTATTTGGACAAGGTTTTGGACAAGGTTTTCGGAGCATTTCCGCTCCCAAAACGCTTCCAGAACACCCCCAGTTCATTCCTATGTAAAACCTCGTAGTTCACACATGACGAGGTTTTTACACGCTTCTGTGGAAGGGCTGAAAAAGAAGTGTCATGTCAGTTCTTGAAGCGTGTTTTGGGCGCGGTTTTGTCCTGGCTATTAATTTGTATGGGTGAAAACCTCGCCGAAAAATGCCTCTAAAACTTTTTCTGAAGAAGCGTGTTTCAGGCGAGGTTTTGGGAGCGGAAACGCTCCGACAACGTCATCCAAATAAGCCGTGTGAACATAGCCAAGTTCACACGCCTAATTGCAGGGCGTACAGTACGCCCCGCAATTACACCGGGTGTTCGCGATGTGGGGAGGAGGGGGGGGGGGGGGCGGCAGCCCGCCGGGCCCATAGACTGTCAGACATTTCACTTATCTTCTCGCGCGTCGTATTTTACGCCCGGGGAGAGGAGGTGTAATCCATAGTTCTCTATGAGAACTGTGGATTACCGTAATGACTGGGGCGCATTTTGCTCGTATTACAGCGCAGTACGCGGCGAAATACGCGGCGAAATGTGTCCCAATTTAAACCGTGTGAACATAGCCTTAGAGCCGTTTCTCGGCGAGGTTTAAGATCAGGTTTTCGACAAGGTTTTCACCCATACAAATTAATAGCCAGGACAAAAACCGCGCCCAAAACTGCGCCAAAACCGCACCGAAAACACGCTTCAAGAATTGACATGACACTTTTTTTCAGTGCTTCCAAAGAAGCGTGTAAAAACCTCGTTGTGTGTGAACTACAACGCTGTTTTACATAGGAATCAAAGAAATAAACTGGGGGCGTTTTGGGCGAGGAGACGCTCCGAAAACCTCGTCCAAAACCTCGTCCAAATAAGCAGCGTGAACCCTCTATCATAGTCTTGTCGCTGGATACGTGACTAGAAGACTCCATAGCCTTCAAAATGACAGACTATGATTAAAACATGCTGCACCAAAAGTGAGAAAAATCAGCTCTGGAGCACAAACTGCTGCTCTAACAAGTTAAAGGGGTTGTCTCACTACATTGATTCATCTTACCTCAGTCCTGTTTTCATTTTGAATTCAGGGGCATGTTTACTGGCTTCTACTAGGCTGCAATAGAAGCCAGGTCTGTAGCTATAGCAACCAATGCTGGCGACCTGAGGAGCTGATGCAGCCCATACAAGAGGGGATATCTCAGAATAGGTAGGACACTGTTAATGGACATATTGCAAAGTGACTTGTATTTGCAAGATCATTATCCATAAAAAGCAGCAATCCTTGTAGGGAGACAACCCCTTTAAGTACTGTGCAGACCAGAATGAACAGTTATGAGCTCATAGCAGTGAGCTACAAGTTACCCCCCAGGCTCTCGCCCGTCATACTTACAATTTTCTGGGAATACCCCACAAGCTGTATCTTGCTGAGCGCAGCGTTGACCTCCTGCATCGTGTAACACTTCCTCCACGTGAACACCTCAACCGAGTCCTTCAGAGGAGCCGGCAGCTGCCTTCAGAATGAGGATGACAGCAGCAAAAATGGAAGAATGAGATTAGTACGTTTTACAAGGGTCACTAAAAGAAAAGTATATGCACTATTATTCCCTGTTATCGGCCATTTTAGGCTCAGCAGTGCCTTTCAATGAAATGAGCAATAAGAAAAGCAGTAACTTTCCTGCCCCTCCTGTCATCACCAGAGCACCCCTCTTTCCTACAGGTTGTGACCAGTATTGCAGCTCAATCCCATCTATAGACCTGAGTGGTACTGTTTGTACAGTTTTTTCCTAATCACACACATCCCATTAACTATATGTCGACCACCTGTTGACTATAAGGGCTTGTCTAGAAATCACAGAACAGAAAAAAAGACCTCCTTTCTAAAATCAAACTTTTATTAGATTCAGTTAAAAGAGCAAGTAATATGCTCAATTGAACACCTCATTAAATATACACAAATCACCTAGCAGATTGATCCACAATGTGGCCCTTCAATATAAATCTCCTATAGTAAGGAGCAATGCAAAGTAAAAAAACCAATATCCAAACAAATCCCTATTAAAGTCTTATAATAGGTGGGAAAATCGCCCCGACAAGGACGGTCCCAACCCTTGATGGCTAGCCCTGTTAGAACCCTACCCTTAAGAGATAAGATAGATAAAAACATATGTGGGTCCAACAGTACGTTTAAATCAAAACGGGTATAAAACCAATGATCAAGTCACCTGCATAGGTTCAAACAGTAGATATGACCTCATTGAAAAAAACAATTTAATATATCTCCATAGGACCGCTATGTTTTCCCAAAGGCATACATTAAGTAAATACACACTCTTTGACGATACAGGGATATAAAGAACTTATCTATATTAGATGACCAAATTCATACTGCCCTTAGTCCATATAAACGGTCCTTCCATTAGCCCGACGCGTTTCCCCCAGTATGTTAAGGGTTCATCAGGGGTCAGTTCCATTCACATCAATGGGGGTATCTTTGTTTATATCTTCTGGACATCATCTTGGCTATTACCCATTGATGTGAATGGAACTGACCCCTGATGAACCCTTAACATACTGGGGGAAACGCGTCGGACTAATGGAAGGACCGTTTATATGGACTAAGGGCAGTATGAATTTTGGTCATCTAATATAGATAAGTTCTTTATATCCCTTGTATCGTCAAGGGTGTGTATTTACTTAATGTATGCCTTGGAACATAGCGGTCCTATGGAGATATATTAAATTGTTGTTTCAATGAGGTCATATCTACTGTTTGAACCTATGCAGGTGACTTGATCATTGGCTTATACCCTGTTTTGATTTAAACGTACTGTTGGACCCACATATGTGTTATCTCATCTTATCTCTTTAGGGTAGGGTCTAACAGGGCTAGCCATCAAGGGTGGGACCGTCCTTGTCGGGGCGATTTTCCCACCTATTATAAGGACTTTATAGGGATTTGTTTGGATATTGGTATCTCCTTACTATAGGAGATTTATATTGAAGGGCCACATTGTGGATCAATCTGCTAGGTGATTTGTGTATATTTAATGAGGTGTTCAATTGAGCATATTACTTGCTCTTTTAACTGAATCTAATAAAAGTTTGATTTTAGAAAGGAGGTCTTTTTTTCTGTTCTGTGATTTCTAGATTGCTATTTGGACCCCTAGACATCTTGTGTGTTTTTCAGTGATTTTTTTCTATAAGGGCTTGTCCCCATGGCAAGGGTTATTGGTTGGTTTTTCAGACGGTTTGCGGTTTTACAAACCGTTTGAAAACCAACAAGCAACCATCCCCATAGTCTTTAATAGAAAATCCGTTTAGCAGTCTCCACTGAACATATTTTTCGCTGGATGGTTTTTGACACCGCCGGTGTAACGAAAAACTTACCCTGTTTCCCCGAAAGTAAGACATCCCCCGAAAATAAGACCTAGTGCATTTTTTGATGCAATTCAGAGTTTGGCTGCTTATGCTGATGTTTGTGATGAAATAACTACAGTATATTAATACATGTTGATTTTTTGTTCAACAATAAATCTGAATTCTTGTTCTTAGAAATTTGACATCCCCTAAAAATAAGAATTAGTTCGTCCTTAGGAGCAAAAATTAATATAAGACACTGTCTTATTTTCGGGGAAACAGGGGCTAGAACATGTTCATTCTTCTGCCCGGTTTTTGGGCAGAACATGAACATGTGGGTGTGAAGGGCGAATCCGCCAACCGCAGACAAAAGCCACCCCCCATGTGTCAAAAAGAGACTAAATACCGGTCGTAAAATCTGACCACTATTTGGTCTTTGGCGTGTGAATGCACCATAAGGCCCGGTTCACACGGCTTATTCAAGCCGTAATTCCGAGCCGGATTTCGCTCGCAATTCCGGCTTGAATAAGGGGCAGGTGCGGGGGCGCAGCCCGCCGGTCCCATAGACTTGCATTATCCACGGCGCGTATTGCGTCTGGATAATGTGCATGTCACTTTCTCCCCGCCCGGCGGATTCGCCGAGCGGGGTAGGGGGGGGGGACGACGACAACGGAATCCACTGTTCTCTATGAGAACTGTTTATTACCGTAATGACTGCGACGGATTGGAGCCGTACTGAAGCGCAAATCCTTCACGCAGTACGGCTTCAATCCGCGCCGAAATAAGCCGTGTGAACATGGCCTAAGTGTCCGTGCAGTCGGCATCAAACTCTGCATGGACCTTCTGGAACTGTACAAGAAGGGCGACATATATGAACGGGGCCGCGCCAAATGTATGAAGTTTGCAAGGGGCATGCCGTGCCAGAATCGAACATATGCGCCAAAGTTTGGCGCACAACCGTCATACAAATCCATACCCGTTTCAAAGTGGCATGGTTGAGATCAATTTTACTGAAGAACGGGACACCTTTATACATACTGGCGAATTCTATACTGAAGTACAGCGATTCAAAACTGGCATGTCAGAGCACGGGTTTTTTTTGTTGGTGTTGTTTTATACATGTCGCCCTAAATAGGCAGTAAGGCCGTGTTCACACGGCTTATTCACGGCGGATTTGTGAGCCGGATTGCGCTCGCAAATCCGCCGTGAATAAGGGGCGGGACGGAGGCGGGGCCGGAGCACGGCGGGAGCGCCGCTCCCCGGCCCCATAGACTGTCATTATCTACAGCGCGTACGCGCCGTAAATAATGTGCATGCCACTTTCTCCCCCCGCGGCGGATTCGCCGAGCGGGGAGGAGCGACGGAATCCACTGTTCTCTATGAGAGCAGGGGATTACCGTAAATACTCCCACGGATTGGCGCCAAACTGCAGCGCAAATCAGGCGCCTAGTACGGCGCCAATCCGCGGACAAATAAGCCGAGTGAACCAGGCCATAGACTGTCTTTGTTGCCCAGAACAACCAAACAGAGCCCATAGCAACCAGAGTTCAGCTTTCATTTTCTGTACTGCTCGAAAAAAGTGAAAGCTGAGCTCTGATTGGTTGCTATGACTAACAGTAGGAATGCCTGTGTTGCACTCAGCAAACAGAGCTCAGCTTTCATTTCCTGTACAGCTCTGGAAAAATGAAAGCTGGCCTCTGATTGGTCATAAGCCACAAAAACTGTTTTACTGTTAAACACAGCAACCAATCAGTACTCCGCTTTCATTTCTCCAAATCGGTTTAAAAAAATAAAAAAAAGGAAACTGAGCTCTGATTGGTTGCTATGCCTAACAACTGGTCTTTGTGGCCCATAGCAACCAATCAGAGCTTAACTTTCATTTTTTTACACTACTCTGCCAAATTGAAAGCCGAGCTGTGATTGGTCGTTACGAACTCAGACTGGTTACTATGGGCAACAAGGACAGTCTTAAGGCATGTTCACACAGCTTAAAATGGGCCGTATTTCGGTATGTAATTACGCGCCGAAGTGCGCCAATTACGGGCCGAAAACGGCCCATTCTTTTACGAGTAATTCACATTTCTCATAGAGAACTATGGATTACTCTCTCTCCCCCTCCGGCGATCCGCCGGGCGGGGAAAATTGACATGTGAATTACTAGCCCGGGGTATACCCCGCCGCTGGCAATTCAAGTCAATGGGCCGCGAAGTACCGCCCCACCGCTCACTCCCCCACTCCCGCCCCGCCCCCGTCCACACGGCGTAATTGCGGGGCGTAATTACGTCCCGCAATTAAGCCGTGTGAACATAGCCTAAGGGTATGTGCACACGGCGTTTTTCAAAACGTATCCAACATGTACCCAAAGTGTGCTGCGTGTTTGGATATATCTGTGCAGCAAAAAGCACCCTATAATTTTAAATGTGTGAACTACGGCTTTTGCTGCGCAAAACAGGTGAAGAATGGACATGTAAATTCTCTGGACAGATCAGAAAGACGCATTGGCGATCACTCGTCGGAACACTGATGTTTATTTTACATTGAAATTAATGTAAATCACACTGCACTGCACATTGTTAGATATGTATCAGAAATCCTTCACACCAAAAAGTGCAGAAACCAGCACCATAGATTACAGATCTTCATTTATTTCCATATCCATAAGTAATAACACTAGATAATGTGTAGGTTACAGAATACGCTTACGCGTTTCTGGCAACGTATGCACTTGCTCACAGCATACCAACTGCAACTGTTAGAGAAGTCTTTGGTTCTAAAAAACGCTGTGTGAACATCCCCTTACTGTCATTTTTAGACATTCTCATCTACAGGTGGGTGGTAGCATCATTTTGTGGGGTTGTTTTGCTGCAGGAGGGACTGGTGCTCTTCTCTATTTAGATGGCATCATCAGGAAAGATGTTTATGTGACAATTCTCTAGAAACATCTCAATACATCAGCCAGGAAGTTAAAGCTTGGGCGGAAATGGTCTTCCAAATGGACAATGACTTGAAGCTACTGCCAAACTGCTTACAAAGTGGCTTAAGAGTAACCCAGTCAATGTTTTGGAGCGGCCATCACAAAGCCCTGATCTCAGTCCTATTGAAAATGTATGGACAAAGCTGAAGAGGCAGGTGCGAGCAAGGCGACCTCCAAACATGCTCAGTTACACCAGTTTGTCAGGAGGAAGGGGCCAAAATTCCTACCAACTATTGTGAGAAGCTTGTGGAAGGATCCAAAACGTTTGACCCAAGTCCTACAGTTTAAGGGAAATGCTACCAAATACTAATGAAATGGACGGAAACTTCTGACTTTGCAGAAAGTTATAAAAATGCCTTAAAAATTCTCTCTCTCGTTATTCTGCATTTGGCAAATAAAAATAATTTTGGTTCCTAATTGACCTAAAACTCTGATTTCAGGTCAGATAATGAGAAGAACCTGCAGATGGGGCTTTTTATATGGTACATGGAAACTTCTGGTTTTAACTTTAGGTTTACACTGTCTAAGTATTAGCCAATACTAATAAATCTGAGTGTTTAAATTTCTCATTATTTGCTAGAACTCTGCTTGCTGTCACCGAATGGAAAAATAGCATATCGATTCCAAGGCTAAAAAAAAAAAGCTCCGTTCCACAGGTGTCTTCCGACAGGCCACCCATGCCACCTGCCTATTCTCTGGTCCTAGGGATGGAGGTTGTCATGACCTACCTGGGAATCTGTATAGTATATAACCTGCTGTAAAATCTGTGCTTGCTCACACAGTCACTTTCTACATAGGTCCTGAACCCCAGGCTTATAGCTCTAATCTGCACTGATAACACAAATCATATACCTGTGTCAACACGGCAAGTAAAAGGCAGGCTCTTAGCAACTGACTGTAAGCAATGAAGGTTTCCATTCACAGTCATCAAGCAGAGATCCTGAAAACAATGAATTCTTTATTTATTTATTTATTTATTTTTTTAAGGAAGATATCGATTCACAATCGTAGGCTGAAAACCCGTCCTGACATAACCCCTTAACGATCAGGCTTATATTAGTCTTAAAGGAGTTGTCCATTATTTGAAAATGACTAATATTGGTGGTGGGGGAGGGGTTAAGAGAGAGGGGAAAAAAAAAAAAAAAAGAAATCGCTCCACTGCACCCCACCATCATGGCGCATGTGACTCTGCAGCCAGTCACCGTCTTCAGCTGTCATGTGCTATTCATACAAGAAGTGACCATTGAGGTCCGTGCTTTGAGGTCATCGGCGAGGAGTGGCGGCGGTCAACTGTGGCCTGTGAGGTTTAAGTGTTATCAGATAAACCTCATAAGAAAGCTGGAGACTCTCCATTTCAGAAAAATATGAACCCACTATCCTATCATGTACTGCTCGTTATCATGCTGCAGTCTAGTCAATCTTTATCTATCCAGGTCCATAAAACAATAGAGCAAATATTCTGTCATTACCTACAATTTGCAATGAGACTAAATGCACATAAGCAGCAGCTGCAGTAAAGCGAGTTTAGTCTGCCCTGCCATTCTGGAGTTCTCTCTTTACTATCACAGCTAGACAAGATTTAATTGCATAGGACTGTCGAAAATTCTCACCAACAAATACTGCCAAAAAATAGTTTTCCAGGAATATTAGTTTTAAAAAAAAATACTCCTTTCTGATGGAAGTGTCCCTTTACAGAGTATATCTATTCACTGACCGTAAGCAGAGATCTTGATGATGGTAAAATTCTAAAACAAAGTATATTCGCTTAATACTTGTGTATGTTCTGCAACTTTTGTTGCACATAAGCCCGAGTCTCGGCTCCCGTGTACCTCAGATTGTCCTTGTGCTTCCACATGGTGGCAGACTGCGCCTTCGGAACCCGTTCTATGAAGTTAACCAGTTCCTCCATGAGTAACCTGAGAGGGAACAAAGACAAGAGCCGAGATGAGAGACAGAAACCGCATCGAAACAGAACCAGACTCCAGAACTGGAATATTGCCGTTTTCAGTCAGAGCTCAGTCATGTGACCTAATTGCTGACTGTTTCCACTCGCCACCAACAGGATTTTAAATGCAGTAAAGCTCTGATGAGGTCACACCACTTTCCTATAAAACTTAATGGGAAAGAGGTTGTAAAGTTTAAAGAGAGGTGTCTATTCATTGACCATTTTTGGCCATGTATTTGTCCCTCTATTAACCTAATATCACAGAAAAAAAACAATGGTTTAAAATATAACTTTTAATTCTACTATTTAAACTATAACATATACCTGACTAAAACATCAATGTATATACTTTCCGGTCAGCATCCCGGTCTATATTTCACTCAGCACACTAAAGGCATGTTCACAGTGCTTAATGCGGGCATGTAATAAACGCCCCGCAATTACGCCGTTAGACGGGGGCGTGGGGGAGCGGGGAGTGAGCGGAGGGCCGGCACTTCGCCGGCCCATAGCCTTGAATTGCCAGCGGCGCGTATACGCCGCTAGTAATTAACATGTCAATTATCTCCCCGCCGGGCGGGGAGAGGAAACGTAATCCATAATTCTCTATGAGAACTGTGAATTACCGTAATGAATGGGCCTTTTCGGCCCGTAATTGGCGCACTTTGGGCGCGTAATTACGGACCGAAGTTACGGCCCCATTTAAGCCGTGTGAACATGCCTTAATACAATAATGATGCATGGATATAACTCACAGTTATGTAGAAATCCAATCCAGAAAATGCTATGGAAGATAGAAGATAATGCCTATCCAAATGCAATACTGGACAAAAATATAGACAGTGGGGGGGTGGGAAGTAGATGACACTATAAACTTACCCTACTAAGAGCTATTCTCCTCCCAATAAGTCGGAGCACCCGCTCTAAAAAAGGGCGACCCCGCAAACTGATACCCTATATCAGGGGTGTCAAACTGCGTCCCTGCAGCTGTTGGGAAACTACAACTCCCATCATGCCCACTGTTGTAGATTATACAAATGCATGATGGGAGCTGTAGTTTCCCAACAGCTGGAGGGCCGCAGTTTGACACCTGTGCCCTATATAACCCTAATAATCCCTAGAGTGTCACATAAATGGCATCAATAAGTCAGTGTGCACAAGCCGAAAAGATGAAAAAAAAATCTAAAAAAATCCTCAATCCCAGATGAAAAAATCTCAAAGAATCCTGAATCCCGACACGTTTCCCCCACTCGATAAAAAACAACAAGTGGGTTCATCAGGGGAATATAAAAAGCATGTAAGAAGCAACAATGGCCCCCAAAAAATCAAAACACAAAAGAATTTATCAATATCAGCACCGATATGCCGGGGTGACTGATGACCCCTATTAACCTAATAAAGGATGCAGCCATTTTCAAAATTTTTGAATTTCGTTTTTACCTCTCAAGGGCCACAACTTTTTTATTTTTCCCACCCATATAATCGTAGGGCAGCTTGTTTTATTGCAGGACAAGTTATGCTTCTGATCTAAGACTACACACCTCACTCATCCGAACCTCCCATGCCCGTCTCCAAGATTTTGCACGTATTGCACCAGTTCTCTGGAACATGTTACCCCATGTGATCAGGCACACTCACAACCCTCACAGTTTTAAGTGCGCTCTGAAAACTCATCTTCTTAGACAAGCCTATCAAGACCCCTAATTGTCAACCCCCCAAATTCTGTCACACATTCGTCACTTCCTGCACTTTGGCACCCACAGGCACTTATCTGTATATAGATGTATGGTCGGGATGGCAGGTTCATCCACTTTTTATGTATACTACCCCATATTTATGTAACATGGCTGGTCCGTTGTAAACCAAGCACTTGTCAGCCTTTGTTTCACTCATACACCCTAATAGATTGTAAGCTCTTGCGAGCAGGGCCCTCACACCTTGTGTCTCATTTGTCACTAGCTTTTTTATAATGTAATGTCTGGTTTGTCTGTGCTTATTCCCTCTATATTGTAAAGTGCTGCGGAATATGTTGGCGCTATATAAATAAAGATTATTATTATTATAGTGCCATGGACCGTACCATATACAGTAATATACAAGCAAATCCTACAAAAAAAAATACAAAGAATGTTAAAACAAATTGCAATTTTGCACCATTTTTTTGGGTTTTTTTTTTCGTTTTTTTATGAAGTTAACTAGGAGCTCTGAATGACATGCTACCTATTTTCAACAGGCCTGTACCATTCCAAGGATACCAAATTTATATAGTTGTCATTATGTATTACTACTAAAAAAAAAAAAAAAAAAAAAAAATTGCTTCATTTCAACATTTTCCAAGACCAATAACTTTTTTACTTTTATTTTTTTGCTTTAGCAGGCCTGTGTGATAGTTCCCTATTTGAAGGGCAGGATCTAGTTTTTATTTGCATAAATTAGAAGTGCATGCGACTGATTTTTTATATCCCCCCACAAAAACACAAGTTTGTTGTAGATAATTTTTTTTTTAGTTACGCTATTCACAATGCCTGATAAATAATGTTATGTTTATAAAGACAGCTCGGCAATGTTATTTACATTTAATTTTTTCTGTTCTTGATTTTTTTTATTTGCAAAATTGCAAAAAGGGTATGTTTGTAAATTATCTTTTTTCATTTTTTTTGCAATTTTTAACTTTAACATTCAGTCGTCCTATCGGACATGAACATGCGATCACTTGATCCCTTGTCCTACATACCACAGTACTAATGTACTGCAAAATATAGGCCTTTCGTTCAGTTCCAATTATACAGTATGTTCATGACATGACTGTCACTGTGAGCGGGAGACGACCGAGGGCCGCAATGTACTGCAGTTTAATCATTTAGATGCTGCGGCTCGCGTTTACTGCGGCATCTAAATGATTAAAAGGATGTTCCCACAATAGACTGATTACATATCACTAGGAAATACCATCAAAGTGTGATAGAGGCAAGTCCCACCTCTAGGAAAGGCACCGATTTCAGGAAAGGAGTCCTAAATGTTACAGAGTAGAACAAAGACGATGGTGCTTGCTCACAACACTCCATTCTGTTCTATGGGAGTTCCCAGTACAGGGGAGTGCTGTGTTTTCCATTCTGTTCTATGGGAGTTCCCAGTACAGGGGAGTGTTGTGTTCTCCATTCTGTTCTATGAGAGTTCCCAGTACAGGGGAGTGTTGTGTTCTCCATTCTGTTCTATGAGAGTTCCCAGTACAGGGGAGTGTTGTGTTCTCTCCATTCGGTTCTATGGGAGTTCCCAGTACAGGGGAGTGTTGTGTTCTCTCCATTCTGTTCTATGGGAGTTCCCAGTACAGAGAAGCGCTTTGTTCTTCATTCTGTTCTATGGGAGTTCCCAGTACTGGGAGTTCTGTGTTCTCTCCATTCTGTTCTATGGGAGTTCCCAGTACTAGGAGTGCTGTGTTCTTTCCGTTCTGTTCTATGGGAGTTCCCAGTACAGGGGAGCGCTGTGCTCTCCATTCTGTTCTATGGGAGTTCCCAGTACAGGGGAGCTCGGTGTTCTCTCCATTCTGTTCTATGGGAGTTCCCAGTACAGGGGAGTGTTGTGTTCTCTCCATTCTGTTCTATGGGAGTTCCCAGTACAGGGGAGTGTTGTGTTCTCTCCATTCTGTTCTATGGGAGTTCCCAGTACAGGGGAGTGCTGTGTTTTCCATTCTGATCTATGGGAATTCCCAATACAAGAGAGCGCTGTGTTCTTCATTCTGTTCTATTAGAGTTCCCAGTATAGGGGCAGTGTGTTCGACTGAACTCAGAACTCCGATACAACAGAATGGAGAGTTGTGCACAAGCGTAATCGGCTCTTCATTCTGCTCCTTAATTTTAGGGGTACCATTCCCAAGATAGGTGCGGTTCTCACCTCTGGGACCCGCACCTATCAGACTTTCAGGGCATATCCCATTGATAGCATATCAAAGTTTACAGTGGGAACACCCTTCTAAATGACCGTATCGGAGCTGCCCCTGATCGGACACTAGTGCTGGGTCCTGGCTATAATTAGTAGCGTGTGAGCCCGCTCCATACCCCCAAGTGCCTCCATGACGGGTATATCCATTATGGAGTGTTAAAGGGAACCTGTCACATAGGTTGTGCACCCCTTGCTGAGGACAGAACAAGCTAGTGTCAGACCTGCTGTTTCCAGCACTGTGTCCCTTATTCTGTAAGATGCTGTAGTTTTAGAGCATTTACCCCTCAAATCTTATTCATGAGCAGGTGTTAGCTCCACCCACCAAAGGCTAGCCCCGCCCACTTACAGTTATTCACATGTTTCTACCTATTCAAAGTAATAGGTTTATCTGTTAAGGTGGGCGGGGCTAGCCTCAGGTGGGCGGGGTTTGAAAAAAAACACTCTCTGAATGACTCTTCTGGCTGAGCACTGCAGATTTGAGCATTAAATATGCGAAAACTGCAGCATCTTCCAGAATAAGGGACACAGCGCTGGGAACAGCAGGTCTGACACTGGCTTGTGCTGCCCTCAGCAAGGGGGGCAAAAACTATGTGACAGGTTCTCTTTAAGGGGTTAATGACCTGCAAACTGTTACAATATAAAACTATGTGAAAGTATATAATGGACCCGAAAAAGAAAAAAAAAAAAACAATTACGGTTAATATTTAAAGTGGTACAGACGATGCCCACCTAAGCCCCAAAGTCTATAGACCCCCCCCCAGGGAGGACAGCCACAGATCAGCAGGTACATTTATAGCCTCCACTATCACTTTAAGAGACTCGCCCCTATCCTGGGTGCTGCTAATTAGCATAACAGACCCCCAGGTCGTCGGGTGCGGTATTTTACCTGCCAATCTGTACGGTGGGCTCGGTGGCGTACACGGTGCCAGTAAA
Organism: Phyllomedusa bahiana; assembly: GCA_025379985.1. Lineage (NCBI taxonomy): Eukaryota > Metazoa > Chordata > Amphibia > Anura > Hylidae > Phyllomedusa > Phyllomedusa bahiana. The sequence continues at coordinate 4,185 of JAODAL010061259.1, read as the reverse complement.
TCCGGTGTGCTCGGTGATGTACGGCAGTGCCATCATACAGTGATAGTTAGAGATTAGGATCACATCTACAGTAGACAGATCTATGAGCTGCGTCTGAAATCAAAGAGCAGAATATTAAAGAGTCTGCAGGGCTGAGCCGCTCCCTGCCAGCTGCGGGCTGCCTCACCCCACCCAGACGGGCGAGGGAGGACATCCGTAATACAGATACCACCACAGCTATCCTCATCCACAAGGGACAAGGTCACCCGGACTGTGCCAACGGGAGATAAGGACACATTATAGTGTTATAATATAGCCCCCCCCCCCCCCAATACTACAATAATCACTGCAGCTGTATAGACCTTATATAGAACATAGGACCCTGAATATAACATAGGACAGGTGAGGGACGAAATCTATAATACAGCCCCCACCACGGCTATCTTAATACACAAGAGACAAGGTCACCCGTATTGTGCCAATGGAAGATAATGATATATTATAGTGTTATAATATACCGCCCCACCATGGTACTACAACAATCACTGCAGCTGTATAGACCTTATATATAACATAGGACCCCGATATAACATAGGACAAACAAGGGAGAAAATCCGCAATACAGATACCATCACAGCTATCCTCATACACAAGGGACAAGGTCACCCGTACTGTGCCAATGGAAGATAATGATATATTATAGTGTTATAATATACCCCCCCCCCCACCCTGGTACTACAACAATCACTGCAGCTGTATAGACCTTATATATAACATAGGACCCCGATATAACATAGGACAAACAAGGGAGAAAATCCGTAATACAGATACCATCACAGCTATCCTCATACACAAGGGACAAGGTCACCCGGACTGTGCCAATGGGAGATAAGGACACATTATAGTGTTATAATATAGCCTCCCCCCCCCCCAATACTACAATGATCACTGCAGCTGTATAGACCTTATATAGAACATAGGACCCTGATATAACATAGGACAGGTGAGGGACGAAATCTATAATACAGCCCCCACCACGGCTATCTTAATACACAAGAGACAAGGTCACCCGTATTGTGCCAATGGAAGATAATGATATATTATAGTGTTATAATATACCGCCCCACCCTGGTACTACAACAATCACTGCAGCTGTATAGACCTTATATATAACATAGGACCCCGATATAACATAGGACAAACAAGGGAGAAAATCCGTAATACAGATACCATCACAGCTATCCTCATACACAAGGGACAAGGTCACCCGTACTGTGCCAATGGAAGATAAGGACACATTATAGTGTTATAATATAACACCCCCCAGATACTACAATGATCACTGCAGCTGTATAGACCTTATATATAACATAGGACAGGTGAGGGAGGACATCTATAATACAGCCCCCACCACAGCCATCCTCATACACAAGGGACAAGGTCACCTCTACTGTGCCAATGGGAGATAATGATACATTATAGTGTTCTAACATAGCCAGCCCCCCTCGATACTACAATGATCACTGTATAGACCTTATATATAACATAAGCCAGGTGAGGGAGGACATCTGTAATACAGATACTGCCACAGGTATCCTCATAGACAACAAGGGAGACAAGGTCACCCGTACTGTGCCGATGGAAGATGAGGATACATTTTAGTGTTATAACATAGCCCCCCCCCCCTCCTCCATGATACTACAATAATCACTACAGCTGTATAGACCTCGATATAACATAGCTACCATTGTATCCAGTCTAACAAGACCAATACATTTTACCTGCACTGATACATTGTAACAAACTTTCAGGACAAGAAAGAAATGGGTGCGGATGTGTTTAGCTCACAGAGCATTGTCTACTCTGTATGCAACTGTAACAAATACTCTGCTGTGAGAAGTATATGGTCATGAGTGAAGCGTTGACTTTCCACAATCACTTACTGGAGCACCGTAAAGTTGTGGGACCTAATTGCACAGCATTTTAAAGACCTCTGCTTGCTGTCAGTGAGTGATACCGCCCTGGTTTACCTATACACACCTAGTTCTTCTTAAAGATTTTGCTGCCATTGTACCAATTCTAACAAGACCGATACATTTTACCTGCACTGATACATTGTAACGAACTTTCACCACAGGAAAGAGATGGGTGCTGATGTGTTTAGCTCACAGAGCATTGTCTACACTGTATGCAACTGTAACAAACACTCTGCTGTGAGAAGTATATGGTCAGAGTCAAGCGTTGGTAAAAGTCAATCACTTATTGGAGCACCGTCAGGTTGAGGGACCTAATTGCACAGCATTTTAAAGACCTCTGCTTGCTGTCAGTGAACGATACCGCCCTGTTTTTTTTTTACCTATACACACCTGGTTCTTTTAAAAGATTTTATTACAATTGTATCCAGTCTAACAAGACTGATACATTGTAACAAACTTTTGGGACAGGAAGGAAATGGGTGTTGATGTGCGTAGCTCACAGAGGATTGTGTAGACTGGCGGCAACTGTAGCAAATGCTCTGCTGTGGGAAGCAGATAGTCACATGCACACAGTTAAGCACTGACTTCTCCCATTCCCTCCCATTGGAACAGCAGAAAATTGCATGACCTGATAGCAGAGGACATGTACCAAAACGGTGCTAGGGTTTCACTTTCTTACCATTTTCATGGCCTCTGCTTGCTGTCAGGGAATAGGGACATTCTTTTTTTACCTTTAGAAACTGAAAACTTATCCCGACTACATGGAACTGATAGAGGTGCAGGGCTCGTTACAGTGTATCGGTGCCTTCTCTTGTAACGAGCTGTGCAGCTGTATAGATAAACCCCCTCCCATGGACCCGGGTGTATTATATAATATCCGGTGACAAGGCCGAGAACAGACTTACCTCTGGGAGACAGAATTCGGGCACAGAGTCGACAAATACCCGTCCTGAGCACTCCTTCACCTCCTGGAGAGACAGAATACATTGTGACAGCAACACTCATAACACCAAGGGAACAGGAGGGAATTACAAGCTCTGGGACCCACAGCAGCACAGAGCATTTCAGTGGATTATACTTTAAAAAGGACATGACATAACATAGGGCAATGACGCTTTGTGTACTCTCTGGTCATTTTTTTTTTCTCTTCCTTTCTGGTAGGAGGTGTTTGTTTTGTTAATTATTACTCCAAACCCCTCCCTCCCTTTTCTACCCCCTCCCCCCCCCTGTTTTTTTATTTTATTTTTTTTTTCCCTTTTTCCCCCCTCCTTTTACCCCCCTATGTCTGATCCTTCCCTTTTATTATTAAAGGCCCTGAGAAATGACCTATGACCATGTAATGTGTTGACCTTACATTTGCAAGATATAGGATTATTGGTTTCCTTTTGCTTTTGTAATGCTGTTTATTCCATGACTGCTAATAAAGCTGTGTTGAAAAAAAAAAAAAGGACATGACATGAGGCAGAGAGCAGGATAGCAGTAGAAGCATGAAGTACAGAGTATTTAAGGGGAGGTGTGTGTCAATATTGTGTGGTGTTACAGAGTGACAGTTACATAATGAAAGCACAGAGTGTTTAAGGAGGGAATCTGTTGATCTCGTAGAGGGCAGTGACCTGTCCTCTCGTCGAATGATAACATCCTCTCATGTAATAACAAGGCAACCATGTTGTGTAAAGAGGGAAAGCAGGCCAGTAAGAGGCAACATACTGATATGTAGGGGCAGGACTCACAGCAGCACAGAGTGTTTATTAGTATGATGTGCTGAACTTGTGAGTGCAATGACCTGTCCTTTCATATGATGATGTTAGAGAATACATGGCTAAATAAATGGATAAGAAGAGCAGGATGGAGACAAGTAGGAGGACACAGACTGACAGTGGGAAAATCAGCATCAGCCAGCAGCACAGAGTATTTCAGGTGTGCTCATCTTATTGGGGGCAAGACTTGTCCTCTCATGTGATGTTAGAGAATACAGGACTGCAAGTGACAGGATAAGAAGAGGGGAATGGAAACAACTAGGAGGTCACAGACTGACAGTAGAAAAATCAGCATCATCCAGCAGCACAGAGTATTTCAGGTGTGCTGCTCTTATTTTGGGCAAGGACCTGTCCTCTCATGTGAGGACAGGGTTGCCTGTGACAGGGGCGGTGTCATGATTGGAAGAGGAGCTGAAGACAGATGAACAGTCACCAGTGTATAGTTACAAGTGGAAGGTTCGGAACCGCAGCAA
>JAODAL010061258.1:0-20435 GCA_025379985.1 Phyllomedusa bahiana | reverse complement strand
TTTTTGATTGTTGTTATCAACTGCAATTTTTCCCTGTAAAACCCCATTCTAGGGGGGAAAGGGTTGGAATATTGGTTTATTTAGGGTTATTGATTATTTTTCTATGACGCATCATCAATTTGTATTTTGAACATCAAACGTATATTGTCTGTTGTATTGTTATTTTCACAGCACTTTTTTTGTTTGTGCACTCCATTTGTAGTATATTTTTTTTTGTTTTTTTTTTCTTTCTCTTTTTTCATTTAGATGTAGCTGGGGACAGGGTTAGTTTGGGTTCCAGTGTGGGGGCGCCTTATTGGGGCGATTTCCCCATTTTTGAGGTAGACCAGGTCCTTGATGGGGTAAAATTTGAGGGTGTTTTTTCGTTTTCTTTCCCAACTTTTATTCATTCTGATTAAAAGTTATGTTTTATGTATCTTTTTTCTAGGTGTTATACCTGTAGTTGTTTTGGTTTGATGTGAATATTTAACTGTATGGGCATCATAGGATCAGTGCAACAAGTATGCTCATCATCATCACATAAATGCCTGCCGTACATCTTGAGGATACTATCTATTAGACATCAGGATATTGATGGATGACATGTCCTTCTCAAACATATTGTATACAAAAAGAACATTCTCCTGGTATAAGTTTGCAATGGTGACATTGAAAAATGATATGAAGCTAACAAAAGTTTGGAATCTGTAGCTTTACATTATTTGAACCTTACTGTTGGATTATCAGGAGATCTGGGACACTGAATTAGAATTGGAAAGAATACAAATATTATTTGTAAATTTTGCTAGAGAACTATTTGCAAGATAGCCATAAATAAAATTCTAACTTATAACATAGTGTAAGGTGGTAGCTGGGAAGGCCCATAATGGTGTGTACATCCCAGCCAGATTTCTTGTATACACTTGGGAGAAAGGTAATAAGTAGAGATGGGCAAATTGATTCTGATGAAGTGGAATTAATTTAGAATTTCAGGAAAACTTCGGTTCTGAACGAAACCGAAGTTTATGGTACTTCGCGGGAACAAATTGTATTTTTTTATAAAATGGCCGCGAGCACATGGCGTGACGTGGGGCAGAGAACTCTGGGAGGAAGAAAGGAACACCCTCAATGACATGTGCAGACATGAAGCCAATCAGCAACCAACGGGCTTCTGTGACGTCACAGCCCTATAAATATGGACCCCATGTTACATTCTCGCACTTCTCATTGTGACTCCTATCAATAAGCATCTGGCTGCTGCTGCTGTACTATATTGCACTGTTTAGCAAAGAAACTCGTTTTTTCAACTACTCGAGTGAAAGACCTTTACAAGTTTGGGTCATATACCCACTACACAACCAGCGTGATTATCTATCTGCTGCTGTACTATATTACACTCTTTAGCAAAGAAACTCGTTTTTTCAGCTACTGGAGTGAAATACCTTTACAAGTGTGTGTCATATAAACACTTGTTACTCAACCAGCATTCTTATTTTATTTTAGTTTGTGGGGTATTCTCCCTAAAGTTCAGGGTGGGTGTACTTCTGCCCCATACACGCCTATATTACATCTGGTTGTTCTGTAGGATATTTCATACACAAGGCTTAATTTAACCTCTTGATTGTGGGTTAATTTGGACACAAATTCAGGGGGTCTATTTTTTTTTTTTGTCAAATATACGCCTAAATTACATCTGGTTTTTCTGTAGTTATTTCATACCCAAAACTTAATTTAACCTCTTGATTGTGGGGTAATATGGAGTACAATACAGTTTGTGTTTATTTTTACCCCATATACGGCTGAATGTCATCTCATTCACTCTGTAGGGTATTTTATACCAAGGGTTAATTTCTCCTCTTGTTTTGTGGGGGACCGGTGGGGGTATTTTAATCTGTGGCCAACAGTTAATTTATTTACTTTTTGTGGAGAATTCTGTGTCAAATCCAGTGTTTGTGTATTTCAGCCCTACATACATCTCAAATCCAGCCACTCCAGTCTTTTGGGATATTGCTATCTGTGGCAAACAGTAAATTTTTTCAGTTATTGTGGTGATTCTGTTAAATGCTGATACATGTAGAGCCCCCCAAAAGAGTGGTGAGGGTCTCATCAGTAATTTTGCATTGACGTCACTAATCATTTTGCCATTCCTTTGATCCTTCAGTTTCCGCTTTCAATTGGTCAATAATCCATCATTTATAAAGCCAAAAAAAAACAGGAGTTGATCCCAAAAATAAGTAAATGGAATATTTGCATGTGTTCTGAGTTTTGTATCCACTCCTGCTTTTGGCTACCTACTCATCTGACAAATTGCAAAAATTGACTGCACACTGCGATTATATTGTTGCAAAAATATTGGGAATAATTTTTATTAACACAAACACTGTAGGCTCCAGTGAAGACAGATATGAGTGACTATACAATTGTGACTGACGTTTCGGTCATCCGACCTTTTTCAAAAAGTCACTGAAATAAATATACAAAGAAAAATTAAATTTTTGAATTTTTAGACAACACAACAAAAAAAAAACACAAACAAACGTCTTAATGGTAGACATAATAGGTAAAAATAAGACACAGAAAACACAAATCAAATAATGAAAAATACAAAAGTATACATAATAATCAATATACACCCACAAAAAATTATTTGCAATATGTACAATTAAGACACTGTTTCCCCATTAGGAAATTTACAATGTTACAGGAAATATTTGTAATAAGATGTCAATCTCCATAAGGAATACATATACAATTAAGTCTCCCAAACATGTATTTTAAGATCTGTATAATATAGTAAATGGGTAGTCAATGTATATGTATATGTCTGTACATAAGCCCATAACTAACACAGCAAAGGGAAAAGACAATATAATCCCAACCTAATAAACCCTAATATTCCCTAAGGCAAAAAACTTACCAACAGGAAGAAAGCTTGAGAGCATGAAATAAGGGCCATAGCCCAGTAATTGTAGGAGCCAGTGAATAGAAGGACAGTCTAGGGAAGAATATATGGGAATCCGGGAACGCCGGCTGAGCGCGCCCGTAAGCCGGAAATCAGCAGACAGACGCGTCATATCCGGCGCTAGGAAACATGGGAAATGTAGTTTAGACAGGCCGGCCGGGGGACTCGGCGCATGCGCAGAAAAGCCGCAGCGCCGATATATGTACAGACTCAGAATGAAGCAGATATAAGAGGGATATAAAAGATAAAACTACAATATTAGTATAGAATGAAATACACAAAAGGGGTTGAATCAATTTAAAAAAAAAAAAAAACAAAAAAAAAAACAAGGAAAATAGGATAATAAAATGGGGATATAAAATGGAAAAGAACAGAAAGGAAAAATTGAAAAAATTAACAAAAGAAGAAAAATAAAGAAGAAGAAACAAAAGGAAAAGAAGAAAAAAGAAGCAGGAAAAGAAGGAAAAAAAGGAAAAAAAGGGGGGAAAAAGAGGAAAAAATCTTCTAAAATCTCACCCTGGTGTCACACTGCACTATCGTTGCTGTAAAAAAGAAAAAGAAAAACAAATTAGTACATGATACAAAGTTGAAGTTTTCAAAAAAGGAAATCGCATTCTCTATTGAGACCATGGGGATGCAAGGTGTTGAGTCTATGAATCCATAGAGACTCCCTTTCTTTTAATAAAAGTTGATGGTTCCCTCCCCTCCGGGGTCTTTTTACTTGTTCCAGAATTTGGAAGCGTAATTGGGAAATGTTATGTCCCACCTCTTTAAAGTGTGCAGGGATTGGCAACCACACTTTTTCGCACCGAATGGCAGATTTATGGCTCGAAAGCCGGTCTTTCATACGTTGAGTAGTCTCCCCGACATAGAGGAGACCACAAGGACATTTAAGGGCATAAACCACAAATTTACTGTTACATGAAAAAGAACCTTGTATTGTGAATTTTTTGGCCGTCCGTGGGTGTGATATGGTGTCACCCCTTATGACACTTGAGCAGTGACAACACTGCAAGCAGGGGAAAGTCCCCCGTTTGGGAGTAGAGAAAGTCGACTGAGATGTACCACCTTGCTGGGACCCAATATCAGCTCTCACAAGCATATCCTTTACGTTTTTGGGACGTTTAGAGCAGATCATAACAGGATTCTGAAATATTTCAATCTCAGGGTAGGACTCACCCAGAATGTGCCAATGTTTTTTGATGACCCTATGTATGTCTACCATTTTGGGATGATATGTAGTGTTGAGCGATTGCGTTGGCTATCGAGATCGATCGATAGTCGATAGTCGGCCGCTATCGATAAGGTTTTCGATAGTGAGCATCGATTATGCGCGATGACCATTAAAGTCTATGGGAGAGCAACAACACCTTCATTATTACACCCAAACAAGGCTGGAGAAGCTGAAATTAACATCCACAACAGTCAAATGGATACGTGCTACATCTTAGGCAACACACTTAGGCTATAAAAGTCACAGAAAAAAAGTCACAGACCATTTACTATCCCTGTCTTGTACCACAGCCTGACCCTTAATCCTGCATCACCCACAAATTAAAAAGTGCCAGAAGGCAGTATGATTTAAACCATCACGTTACTTGAACTGGACATTGAATATCCCTGCCCTGGAATGCAGCATGAGCCCCAAACCTCCCATGCCCCCCCACAACTAAAAAGTGCCGCAAAAAGGAGTCTTTCAACCACCATTTTAGTTTCATGGACATTGACTATACCTGTCCTGGGCCCAGCATGAGCCCCAAACCTGCATGACCCCCAATTTAAAAAGTGCCGGAAAAAAGGAGTCTTTAAACCCACCATTTTTAGTTTCATGGACTTTGGGACTATACCTGTCCTGGGCCACAGCATGAGCCCAAACCTGCATGACCCCCACATTTAAAAGTGCCGGAAAAAGGAGTCTTTTCAACCACATTTTAGTTTCACTGGACATTGACTATCCTGTACTGGGCCACAGCTGAGCCCCAAACCTGCATGAACCCCACATTTTAAAAAGTGCCGGAAAAAGGAGTCTTTCAACCACATTTTAGTTGAACTGGACATTGACTATACCTGTCCTGGGCCACAGCATGACCCGGGCGGAGTTACAGGGGGTGCGGTGAAAGCCAGGCTGGCGTCCGTCATCTATTAAAAACGCAGGTTAAAATGACCTGATGACGCAGCAACGAAAACTGTCGTGCTGAAGAAGAGTGCGGAAGCGGACGAGTGAGAACTCCAGCCTTCCTCTGAACACAGTCAATACCTGGGTAGCGCTTGCCCCTCCGTATGAGTGTGGGACCAATTGAGCTTCACTTGGAAAATACGGGTTTGGTTAACGCCCTTTACCCCCAGGTCCCCTGTATCTTGGCATTCTTTTTCTCATTTTACTAAACGTGCTGGAGGAAATGGTCTCTGTACTTTGTTCTCTGTCCGTGCTCCATACTCCATGTCCTCTGAAAAAACCTACATTGGTAAATTTTTTCCTGTACCTCCCTTGTACAATTCAGGGGAAATTTTTTTAACAGCTATTTTGTACATGCAAGTTTTTTATTACTTTAATTCTAGAAAACCCCATTTTTAAAATAGGATGGAATCCCACCATGTCTTTGTTTCTCTTTTTTTCATTGTATTAAATGGGTTGTCTCAATACAGGGATTGATAGCTATGTTAAAGATCTTGAAAAAACAAGCAGCTTTGCAATATGTGTCCATTAACAGTGTCCAAACCTATTCCTGTTTCTGACAGCACCACACCCTTGAGCACTCTTGACAATTGTGAAGAACAAATGTTGTTAGAAACAACATTTTTTAGAATAGGACCTGTAGTATAGCTGCATGTCCAGCAAAATGCCCCCAAAATTCAAAGCATGCCCCTTGAGCCACTTTGGTAATTGTGAAGAAAACAAATGTCTTTTTAGAAACAATTTTTTTTTATAATAGGACCTGTAGTTTTTGCTGCATTTCAAAAGCGCATGGACCCAAAAAATTATAAAAATGATTCTCAGCCACTTTTAAAAATTGTGAGGGAGAAATCCCACTTAAAAAGCCACATTTCTGTTCCAAAGGACCATGATTATTGCTGTATCTCACAGCTACATGACCCCAAAAAATTATAAATATGACTTCTCAGCCACTATTAAAAATTGTGAGGGAGAAATGCCACTTAGAAGGCCACATTTCTATTCCAAAGGACTATAATTATAGCTGTATCCCCACAGCAACATGACCCCAAAAAAATTATAAATAATGTAATCTCAGCTACTATAAAATTGTGGGGGAGAAATGCCACTTAGAAGCCACATTTTCTGTTCCAAAGGACCTAATTATAGCAGTATCTCACAGCAACATAAACCCAAAAAAATTATAAATATGACTTCTCAGCCACTATTAAAAATTTTTGAGGGGGGAAATGCCACTTAGAAGTCACAATTATGTTACAAAGGACCATGATTATTGTTGTATCTCACAGCAAACATGACCTCAAAACCAATTGACAATGCGAAAACTTCTTAAGATAAAGTGAGGTAAATGGGAATACAGTGTTGTCATGAAACCTATGCTGTCTTTTACAGTCTCCTCACAGCAAAACAGCAAAATGAACTGTTGGGGAAAAGAGAATAAAAAAATTGCAGTAAAAAAAATGATCTTTTTAAAAAAAAGTTTTCAAGAGGACCATTTCGTTTGAAAAGGAATGTGAAGTAGAACTGGCAACTAATCGGTGACCGGGCATTGGGCCAAACATCATCAGAGACCAGGGCCTGATTCATCTTGTAAAGGGTCAAACGATCAATTATCTGGAAACCGGGATGCTTTGTCTGTGATGACTTCTCCAGCTGTGCTGAAGGTCCGCCAGATATGACGCTGGCTGCTGGGCAGGACAACACCTCTATGGCTGACGAGCCAGCTCGGGCCATTCGTCCATTTTGGATACCCAGAAGTCTATTGGGTCCGGAACACATGCAAAAACATCTTAGTTGAGACTAAGATAGTAGTGCACCATGATATTAAGTGATCTCTTTTGTGTTGGATGGTGCCCTGCATGTTTGGCGTTGGTGAGGTGGTAAACAAAGATTGCCAGAGGTCACCCATTAGGCTTCTGCCACCTTGCCTGCTGCTGCCGCTACGCCTACTTGGCACTCTACTGCTGTCACGTCGCTGATGTTGTTCCACCGTGACTTTTGGGGAACGTGAAGCAGACGCAACAGATGTCTCCAGTTGATCAATCAGCAAGGTCTCCATTTCCTGCATTTTACTCTCTATTTGGGTGGGTGGAAGGAAAGTGCTGATTTTTGTTTTGTCCCGGGGACCCAGGAGGGTGGCCACCCAGTAACTGTTGTTCATTTTGATGGCCTTAATGCGAGGATCATGTTGGAGGAAATGGAGCATCCAAGCACTCATGTGAGAGATGGAGCCTTGATTTCCCAAGCCTCTGGGTCGAGGGGCACTAGCAAACTGATCTTCCTCATCTTCCTCTTCCACCTCAAATTTCGCGCCAACCTTTTTCCCAAGGCAGGGACGTCGGTAAACATCGGTGTCTAGGAATCCCTCCTCCCCCTCCTCCCCCTCGCTGCCTCCGGAACAGCTTCAACACAGCCCTGACTTCCCTGAATGATGCACCTGAGAGCTGATGCGCCACCTTGCACTAGCTCTGGACCCCGAACCACTCCCTTAATGAAGACCGATGAAATTGTGAAACTGTCGGGCCTTGTGGTTTTGAGAGAGAAAAAAGGCTCCGTGTCCGCATCTGTGTCCGTCTCCTCCTCCGTCGCTGGCGGGCCCTGTTGTTTCAGAGTGTCCAACGATCGTTCCAGAACTAAGATCCCCACAAGCTCATGCTGACAAGGGCATTGTCCGCACTGACCATTTTGGTGGCTTCTTCAAAACTGGCAAGGATGGTGCAGAGCTCTTTCACCTGCCTCCACTCTCGGTGGTTCAACACCCCGAGGTCCGTACCGCTGCTTGTCAGGCCATGTGTCACTTCTTACTGCGAAATGGCATTGCGCTGCTGCCCACAATCGCTGGAGCATGTGGAGGGTGGAATTCCAGCTTTGTTGCCACGTCACAATGAGACGGTTGACGGGGGGCGAGCTGACGCTGCAACGCAGCCAGGCGGGACGAAGCAGGGTGCGAAACAGCGGAAGTGCGAACTCAGACCTCGAGCCTTCTTCAGCAGGCAGTCCAGCCCCGGGTGTAGCTCTTTGAAATTTCTGGACGAAAAGGTTCATGACATGTGCCCGGCAAGGGATGTGCTCCAGCCTACCGATCTTAAGGCGGCCAGCAGATTTTGCCCGTTATCGCACACCCCCCTTGCCTGGCACAAGGTTCTTGTCACCCAGCCAGCGTACTCGGTCTCGTTGCTTAGAGCCGTCCCCAGCTCCTGACCCCGTGTGTGGACGGCCTCCAAGGCAGATTAATTTCAACACGGCCTGGTGTCTCTGGGCACGTGATGCCACCAGAGGACCTTGGGGGGAAAGAGCCCTGCACCATCCCTGCGGTTTTGAAGAGCGTGCGCCGAGCCTGAGAGCCACCGTCACCCCCCAGAGACATCCACCCAGCTGACCCTGTGAGCTGTCTCAGAGATATTGGGGCCTTGGCCGTGCTGTCTAGTGCATGTGTCGGTGGTGAGGGGGACTTTTCCGGACACAGATGCAGACAACGCGCTTGAAATTTTTTGATGACACGTGGTGGCCAGGGCAGGGACGGCTTTTCTGGCAAAGAAATACCTGCTCGGCATCTGGTATTGGGGGGCAAGCGAGGGCCATGACGTGGCGGAACCCATCTGTGTCCACCAGACGGAAAGGCAACATTTCTAAGGCCAAAAGCCTGGCAATGCCGACATTCGGCTTTTGGCTTTGGGATGGTTTGGGTTAAAGTGTTTCTTTTTTCTCCCAAACCTGGAAGACAGAAGGCTGGCTGCTAGACTGGGCCCCTGTACGGCCCTGCAGGTCATCAAACTGGTGGAAGGAGGGGGGGTAGGATGGGTCTTGGTGGTGCTGGGGTACTCGGGCGAAGGTGGGAGGCTAAAGCGGAGGCTGATCCCTGATTATGACTCTGGGGAGACCCTAGGGCAGCTGAGGAACGCTTTTGGGGGTGGCGGAGGAGGAGGAGGCGGAGACAGAGGGTGTGCATTTTGGGTTTGGGGGCCCGGCGGGTCGGTTTTTGGCCTTTTTTGGCCAAGTGTTTCCTCCCCTTTCAACTCATGCATTCGCTGCATGTGAAAAAGACATGTTGGTGGGGGGTTAACCCTTAAGGTTCTTGCCTCTACTTATTTTGCATTACGGCAAAGGCGGCATATGACATCGCTGGGTGAATTCGAGGCTTGGTCAAAAAAAGGCCCCGGCTGGAGAGGTCCTGGACCTTTTTTACGGCGATAAGCGAGGAGCGGGGTTTGCGGGTGACCGTGGCTGGCGGAATCATTCAGCGGACTTCTGCGACCGCCCTCTCCCTTTTTTGTGGGAGGACCCGTATTGACACTACCCCATGTCATCTCCTCGTCACTGATGAAGCGCTCGCAAGCAAATTCTGCGGAAAAGACCAAAGATGGATCCGCAATGTCGTCATCATCATCATCTTTAACCAGGTGACTTGGTCGTCCTGACTTTCTGCATCCAGAAACTGCGGCGTACAAGCAAGGGCACTGCAAGGCGTTTGCCGACCGCCGGGATTTTTGCGAATTGACCGGCTTCCTTCACCTCCTCTGATTGGCATCAGTAATGGGCGTTCAGAGCAGACTAAATCATCCTCTTTATCTTTTAACATGCCTTCTGACCCAACCGCAATTTTGTCATCAAAGAGGTCTTCAGACAATGGATTATCCACAGTGGTGGGTACAAACGAGTTGACATTTGGGCTGCTTCATGTTGGACAGATGCTGATGATGTGATGACGACATTTGTGGCCGTGACTGCGGGGGACGAGGAGGTAAGACTGCTACGATGCAGGTTGCAAATTAACCATGAAGAACAGATTGGCGACGATGTTCGTTTTCTTAGATTCACAGGGCCCTGACCCGGATGACAGGCCTGACAGTCCTGCAACTGACGATCCGTGGCATGCGTGTTGTCGCCGCACTGGAAGGAGCACCTTCTCCGTACCTCTTACCCCCATGTGCTACCCCCCTCTTTGCTCGCCTTATCACCTGCATTTCGCTCCATGTTCAGAATTTTAAAAATTTGAGAAGATATGGGAATAGTTTTGAAGGTCTCTTATTTAAAGACGGCAAATCACAGCTATTTTCAAATCCCTCTAATTTAAAACAAAATTGCTGGATTCAAATTTAACTGCAAGGTGTCTATCAACAAATCTGGACTGGGCAAAAGTCCAAAAAAACACTATCTGTTATGTTTTGGTAAATAAACGGTATTTTTTGCACCTTTCAATTCAACCCGTGGTGATATAGAATTGCTGTTTTAAGATTTACGTAGATGCTGCGTCAATGAACAGTGTTGGGTGCGCCAAAAAAAGTCCAAAAACACGTTTTCTGTTATGTTTTTTTGATTATATAAACTGTATTTTTTGCACCTTTCAAAATTCACCTGTGGTGAATATAGAATTGCTGTTTTAAAATTTACGTAGATGCTGCGTCAATGAACAGTGCTGGTGCGCAAAAGTCAAAAAACACGTAACTGTTTTGTTTTGATATAATTTAAAAGGTAAATTTTTTTCATCTTTCAATTCACCTGTGGTTGGGAAAATAGAATTGCTGTTTTAATGATTAACCTAGATGCTGCGTCAATGAACAGTGCTGGGTGCGCAAAAGTCAAAAAACACGTAACTGTTATGTTTTGATATAATAAACGGTATTTTTTGCACCTTCAAATTTACCTGTGGTGATATGATTTATATGATGTTTTAAGATTTATTAGATGCCTGCATCAATGAACAGTGCTGGTGCGCAAAAGTCCAAAAACACGTAAACTGTTATGTTTTGTTATAATAAAACTGTATGTTTTGCACCTTCAATTCACCTGTGGTGAATATAGAACTGCTGTTTTAAGATTTACGTAGATGCTGTGTCAATGAACAGTGCTGGGTGCGCAAAAGTTAAAAAACACGTAACTGTGATGTTTTCGTACGATACACGGTATTTTTGGCCAACAAAAACCTGTGCTGATACAAGATGTGGGTTTGTAATTTAAGTGCAAGGTGGATATATCAACAGTCACAGTGTAATGGGTAAATTGAAACCCTTTTTGAAATGTATACTGATAATAAAAGTGGAGTTTTGCAGCTAACAAAGAGACCTGCAGTTACTAGAAAAAGATGTTTATCCAAAATAAGTTTAGGCTGCCCAATATCCAGGAAATATTTCAATCGCAAACTGTTAATAATAAAGATATTCCACTACAATGTCTACACTAAGTCTTGGTGAACTTTATCCAGTGTTCTTTATAGATAGAGCTTGTCCCGTGTTCGGGCCCGCGCCCCCCCCCCCCCCCCCCCCTGCTCCCACCGCCGTGAATTTACAGTGGTAGATTCTGCTTTAAAATTCTCTAGCTAACTACATAAAATGTTCAAATCCCTAATCTAACTAAATTGGAAGGATCACAGCTAATAGTAGAGGTTTCTCTGTGCAGAAATAGACTAATTTCGCTGAGCTGTTTGGCCACAGGCAGAACGCAGGTCCCATCCCTATGAGACGCTGAGAGACACTGAGGCTGAAAACAGGAACGCTGTTCTATGTAAACGAGGGTCATGTGATTTTTCCAGCCAATCACAACCATACAATCCCAGTCATGACGTCGCACAACAATCACCCTGCTCTATTCTGTAATCTCATTTGTGGGCCCCCAAAAAATTTCAGGGAAACGGAAAAAAAGGGGCAATTTTAAAAGATGATGCACAGATTTTAACCTTAATTATCCTGATCTGAAATTCGATCACAAAAAAAACATGCCGATTTCAACTTTGTCGATAAAAATCGCTCAACATAATGTATGTATTGACAAATGAAATCGTTGGGTTTCACCCGAGTAGAGGTATCCATATCATCATATGTCAGTAATCACCAGGAAAAACCCTCACTCGGAATTTCTCATTCATCTTTAATCTTTCCTGTATCAGTGATGGTTGGAGACTATTCTACTGACCCTTGTACTGAGATTAGGTAGGGATCTTACTGGGTGGGTGACAGATTCTGTATGTTAACAAGTGTTCCTGTCAGTGGACTTAACAAAAAGGTCTGTACTTAAAGTATTATCTGAATTTTTCACAACCAAAGTATCAAGGAATGGTAACTGTTGGAGATCGTACTGTAATGTGAATTTTAATTCAGACCTAATTGAATTCAAATAGTCGACAAATTCCAAAAGGGAGGTAACATCACCCTCCCATATACAAAAGACATCATCGATGTATCTTTTCCACATCCTAGTGTGTCTTTGAAAGAGTTGATTGGGGTATACAAATTGTTCCTCAAATTGGGCCATATATGCTTGGGCGTATGGAGGCGCCATATTGGACCACATGGCTGTACCTTGGACTTGGGCATAGAAAGTATCCTCAAATAAAAAATAACTCTCCTCAAGTACTACATTTAATAACTCCTTACAGCATGTAATTTTTTTTCATCAACGATAGTGCAGTGTGTCACCAGGGTGAAATTATAGAAGATTTTTTCCTCTTTTTCCCCCCTTTCTTTCCTTTTTTTCCTTCTTTTCCTGCTTCTTTTTTCTTCTTTCCCTTTTTTTTCTTCTTCTTTATTTTTCTTCTTTTGTTAATTTTTTCAATTTTTTCTTTCTGTTCTTTTCCATTTTATATCCCCATTTTCTTATCCTATTTTCCTTGTTTTTTTTTTTTTTTTAATTGATTCAACCCCTTTTGTGTATTTCATTCTATACCTTATTATTCTCTATTTTATTATCTTTTTTTCTTTTCCCTTCTTTCTTCCCCTTTCACTTATCTTAGTTATGTGTATATTTCTATTCTCTTTTTCATTTATACGTATCTATTTTCTCCTCTATGTCTTTCTTGTTTTGATTTACATATTGGCATTGTGATCCCACGGCGTATGCGCCATCCTCGTTTTTCCAGTTCATTATTTTCATTTCTTACTCTTTATCTTGTTTACACATAACTAATTTATTTATTCTCTCCTACTAATATTGTAGTTTTATCTTTTATATCCCTCTTATATCTGCTTCATTCTGAGTCGGTACATATATCGGCACTGCGGCTTTTCTGCGCATGCGCCGAGTCCCCCGGCCGGCCTGTCTAAACTACATTTCCCATGTTTCCTAGCGCCGGATATGACGCGTCTGTCTGCTGATTTCCGGCTTACGGGCGCGCTCAGCCGGCGTTCCCGGATTCCCATATATTCTTCCCTAGACTGTCCTTCTATTCACTGGCTCCTACAATTACTGGGCTATGGCCCTTATTTCATGCTCTCAAGCTTTCTTCCTATTGGTAAGTTTTTTGCCTTAGGGAATATTAGGGTTTATTAGGTTGGGATTATATTGTCTTTTCCCTTTGCTGTGTTAGTTATGGGCTCATGTACAGACATATACATATACATTGACTACCCATTTACTATATTATACAGATCTTAAAATACATGTTTGGGAGACTTAATTGTATATGTATTCCTTATGGAGATTGACATCTTATTACAAATATTTCCTGTAACATTGTAAATTTCCTAATGGGGAAACAGTGTCTTAATTTACATATTGTACATATTGCAAATAATTTTTTGTGGGTGTATATTGATTATTATATATACTTTTGTATTTTTCATTATTTGATTTGTGTTTTCTGTGTCTTATTTTTACCTATTATGTCTACCATTAAGACGTTTGTTTGTGTTTTTTTTTTTGTTGTTGTTTGTTTAAAAATTCAAAAATTTAATTTTTCTTTGTATATTTATTTCAGTGACTTTTTGAAATAGGTCGGATGACCGAAACGTCAGTCACAATTGTATAGTCACTCATATCTGTCTTCACTGGAGCCTTCTGTGTTTGTGTTAATAAAAATTATTCCCAATATTTTTGCAACAATATAATCGCAGTGTGCAGTCAATTTTTGCAATTTCTGGGATATTTATTTTTGACGTGCACCTCTTCTGCTATCTCTATCAACGGAGTGCTTTTCCCTACTACATATCTTTATCTGGACTTTATATTGTAGGAAGTAGCACCCAGTTTTATTAGATGTCTACGGACACTTTCGCTTATAGTGATCAACAAGCCACAAATATTGTGGCCCAAGTGACCAGTCCAAATGACTTCCTACATGTCCCCGTGAAAGACGTACACACTCGTGAATGGGAGCGTACCCTTAAACGTCTGGTTGGACATGAACTCCACTGCACTACCCTTGCTGAATATCATCGAACTAGCAAGATTCCAAGAGGTCTTCGTTCACATTTACAGCCTACTCTTTTTTGTGAAAATGAGAATTTTTGTAAGAAATTCGAAAACATTCTGAATAAATGCTCGTTTGACCTGATGGTCTTAACAATTGAATTTTTACAAGAGTCAATTGCTGAAACCAAAAAACACGTAGAAGCCATAGAACTACAACTTACCTCTACTCTTGCTCAGGAAGAATTTAACTCGCTGAAGTCTAAAATTGACAAAAGTATCCAGGAACATAGAAAATTATTGGAGAATAGGAAACGGAATAAATTTCTGAGGGATACAGACGACTACGCTAACAAAAGAGTCTACCATTGGCATTCCCAGACCCAGAGATCGAATAACTATACAACAAGATCGTACAGAGATTACTCCAGCTCCGGTTCCGAGAGCGACAAAAGCCTACGTACGAATAGAGGTCCTTTTTTAGCCAAGTCCAGAAGAACATACAGAGGCAGAGACCTACCAGGCGGGCGGGCCGAAGAACTCGTAAATCTTCCTCCCAACATAACACGATCTCAGGTGAGACATCTATAAAGCAAATTACTCCTGAAAATAATCTAGTTATTAACATCTCCTCAAGGATACTATCTCCAGTTGAATTTACCGTACTACAAAAGGGACTTTCCTTTTGCCCAACTCCATATATGGACACTTTCAAACTGCAACAAGAATTGTGTTCCTTTTATAGGTCACTCCGCCTAAAAGTGCATTTTTCAGGTCCTGCTATGTATTCTACTACCACTATTGTTAAGAATTTGTCTATTAAAAGGTTGGGACTTCGTAAAAACAGCCCCTTTAGTCCTCCACGGTCATACCATCCTGTAGAGACCTATATTTCATTAGTTCAAAGAGAAGTTGACCAGGCATTACATTCACATGAACATTCTAGAATATATAGGAATCTTACTCAAGATGAAATTAGAGCAGTAGAATCTCTTAAAAACGATAAAACTATCGTAATTAAACCAGCGGATAAGGGGGGTGCGGTAGTAGTAATGGACAAACTTTACTATCGCCAAGAGATCATTAGACAACTGTCAGATACCACTACATATACCATGCTTAAATCAGATCCTGTTTTTAGGATTAAGGCTAGAATTAAAGATCTACTAGATGGGTATTTGACAAAAGACATTATTGATAAATCAACATATTCCTTCTTGTTAGTTGAATATCCTATTACCCCAGTTCTATACATATTACCGAAAATACATAAGAACTTGATGAAACCACCAGGTAGACCCATTGTGGCTTCAACAAATTCCATCTTTTCCCCGATTTCTCAATTTCTGGAAAAAATTTTAAGTCCGCTGGTACGTGAGACCAAGTCTTATCTATTGGATACAAGCCATTTTTTATCCCTACTAAAAGAGATTAGGGATATATCGAACACTTCTCTGCTTGTTTCCCTTGACGTCTGCAGCTTATATACGTCAATAGTCCACCAAAAAGGTATTGAAGCTTCAGTATCCTTATTACAAACATCAGATTTAACTACAGATGAAATCACATGCTGTAAGGAGTTATTAAATGTAGTACTTGAGGAGAGTTATTTCTTATTTGAGGATACTTTCTATGCCCAAGTCCAAGGTACAGCCATGGGGTCCAATATGGCGCCCCCATACGCCAATGCATACATGGCCCTTTTTGAGGAACAATTTGTATACCCTAATCAACTTTTTCAAAAACATACCAGGATGTGGAAAAGATACATCGATGATGTCTTTTGTATATGGGAGGGTGATGTTACCTCCCTTTTGGAATTTGTCGACTATTTAAATTCAATTAGGTCTGAATTAAAATTTACATTACAGTACGATCTCCAACAATTACCATTCCTTGATACTTTGGTTGTGAAAAATTCAGATAATACTTTGAGTACAGACCTTTTTGTTAAGTCGACTGACAGGAACAACTTATTACACTACAAAAGTTGTCACCCCACCCACGTGAAGAGTGCCCTACCCAAGTCTCAGTTCACAAGGGTCAGTAGAATAGTCTCCAATCCATCACTGAGACAAGAAAGATTAAAGACGATGAGAGACAAATTCCGAGCGAGGGGTTACCCTGATGATGTACTGACATATGATGATATGGACAACTCTACACGGGTGAAAACCCAACGACTTCCATTTGTCAATACATATCATCCAAAAATGGTAGACATACATAGGGTGATCAAAAAACATTGGCACATTTTGGGTGAGTCTTACCCTGAGATTGAAATATTTCAGAATCCTGTTATGATCTGCTCTAAACGTCCTAAAAACGTAAAAGATATGCTTGTGAGAGCTGATATTGGGTCTCAGCAAGGTGGTACATTTCAGTCGACTTTCTTTACTCCCAAACGGGGGACTTTCCCCTGTTTACAGTGTTGCCACTGCTCAAGTGTCATAAGGGGTGACACCATATCACACCCACGCACGGGCAAAAAATTCACAATACAAGGTTCTTTTTCATGTAACAGTAGATTTGTGGTTTATGCCCTTAAATTTCCTTGTGGTCTCCTCTATGTCGGGGAGACTACTCAACGTATGAAAGACCGGCTTTCGAGCCATAAGTCTGCCATTCGGTGCGAGAAAGTGTGGTTGCCAATCCCTGCACACTTTAAAGAGGTAGGACATAACATTTCCCAATTACGCTTCCAAATTTTGGAACAAGTAAAAAGACCCCGTAGGGGAGGGAACCATCAACTTTTACTAAAAGAAAGGGAGTCTCTATGGATTCATAGACTCAACACTTTGCATCCCCATGGTCTCAATAGAGAATGCGATTTCCTCGTTTGTAAACTTCAATTTTGCATGATGTCCTAATTCGTGTTCTTTTTCTTTTTTGCAGCAACGATAGTGCAGTGTGACGCCAGGGGGAGATTATAGAAGATTTTTTCCTCTTTTTCCCCCCTTTTTTTCCTTTTTTTCCTTCTTTTCCTGCTTCTTTTTTCTTCTTTTCCTTTTTTTTCTTCTTCTTTATTTTTCTTCTTTTGTTAATTTTTTCAATTTTTCCTTTCTGTTCTTTTCCATTTTATATCCCCATTTTCTTATCCTATTTTCCTTGTTTTTTTTTTTTTTTAATTGATTCAACCCCTTTTGTGTATTTCATTCTATACCTTATTATTCTTTATTTTATTATCTTTTTTTCTTTTCCCTTCTTTCTTCCCCTTTCACTTATCTTAGTTATGTGTATATTTCTATTTTCTTTTTCTATTATATGTATCTATTTTCACCTCTATGTCGTTTTTGTTTTGATTTACATATTGGCATTGTGATCCCACGGCGTATGCGCCATCCTCGTTTTTCCAGTTCATTATTTTCATTTCTTACTCTTTATCTTGTTTACACATAACTAATTTATTTATTCTCTCCTACTAATTTTGTGGTTTTACCCTCTATATCCTTCTTATAGCTGTTTCATTCTGTGTCTGCACATATATCGGCGCTGCGGTTCTTCTGCGCATGCGCCGAGTCCCCTGGTCGCCCTGTCTAAAACTACATTTCCCATGTTTCCTAGCGCCGGATATGACGCGTCTATCTGCTGATTTCCGGCTTACGGGCGCTTTCAGCCGGCGGTCTCGGATTTCTTCTATATATTCTCCCTAAAACTGTCCCTCTATTCACTGGCTCCTATAATCACTGGGCTACGGCCCTTATTTCATGCTCCCAAGTTTTCTTCTTGCTGGTAAGTCTTTTGCCTTAGGGAATATTAGGGTTTTTCAGGTTGGGACTATATTGTCTTTTCCCTTTGCTGTGTTAGTTATGGGCTTATGTACAGACATATACATTGACTACCCATTTACTATATTATACAGATCTTAAAATACATGTTTGGGAGACTTAATTGTATATGTATTCCTTATGGAGATTGACATCTTATTACAAATATTTCCTGTAACATTGTAAATTTCCTAATGGGGAAACAGTGTCTTAATTGTACATATTGTACATATTGCAAATCATTTTTTGTGGGTGTATATTGATTATTATATATACTTTTGTATTTTTCATTATTTGATGTGTGTTTTCTGTGTCTTATTTTGACCTATTATGTCTACCATTAAGACGTTTGTTTGTGTTTTTTTGTTTTTTGTTTTTTTTTGTTGTGTTTAAAAATTCAAAAATTTAATTTTTCTTTGTATATTTATTTCAGTGACTTTTTGAAAAAGGTCGGATGACCGAAACGTCAGTAACAATTGTATAGTCACTCATATCTGTCTTCACTGGAGCCTAAAGTGTTTGTGTTAATAAAAATTATTCCCAATATTTTTGCAACAATATAATCGCAGTGTGCAGTCAATTTTTGCAATTTCTGGGATATTTATTTTTGACGTGCACCTCTTCTGCTATCTCTATCAACGGAGTGCTTTTCCCTACTACATATCTTTATCTACTCATCTGACAATTCTGATGCAAACAAAGGACTATGTCATACTAGCCTTACGGCTTCTCTGAAAACACAATCGGTTGTGTTTGTCCTTTTCATTCCTTGTGACTAGGTATGAGCGATACTATCGACAAAAGTTGAAATCGGCACAATTTTTACGTTTATCTGAATTTCCCGATGACGCGATCGTTTCCGTGAAAATCTTATAGATAATCTTTATCACGTTTACAATCGTGCCTTTTACAGTGCTTCCTGTAATTTTGGCAGCCAGACAATCAGCTCAGAGCATAGAGGAGGGTGAGGAGGGTATACGACGTCAGCTGTGGGCGGTGTATGGATCTCATTGACTGCAAAAATCACATGACCTCGTTTTATGTATGCAACTGCATTTCCTGTTCAGTCTCATTCCTACACTATCTCCCTACAGAGCACCACCTCTGACTGCCGTCCCAAAAGCTGTTGTACCAGCTCAAAAGAGCTAGTCTTCTTTTATACAGAAAACGATCCTTCTATTTTTAAAGCTTAGGATATAGTTAGATTAGAGAATTTAAGTTCTGATTTAGTTAGAGAGAGACTTGTAAAGAAATCTAGTGTGTGTAGCCGAGAGGGTGGGGGCGGGGCAGGGGGTCGGAAAGGAGGGTGTATATTGTGCAGCCTAGTCTCTCCTGTCTTGAACTCACATGGAAATAGCATTTTTTTAACACTTTGCGGCCAGCAGACCTCCCACCTCAGGTGAAATTGTGCGTGTTGAGTTTGCAGTTCTATTGGTGTCTGAGTGTCACAGTTTTTTTGCCAATTGCCCCCTTGTACACAAATTGTTTTACACATTATTTCATAGTAACTGCCGACTGTTGTCAATTGTGGCAGAACTGCCATATGTAATCCATATAACTGTTCAATACTTCTATTTCACTCAGTGCGTCTTAGTTTGGCGCTAATCGTGCACTTGTACGCAAATTGTTTTACACATTATTTCATAGTAAGTGCCGCCTGTTGTCAGCAGTGGCAAAACCGCCATATGTAATCCATATATCTGTTCAATATTTCTATTTCACTAAGTGCATCTCAGTTTGGCGCTAATCGTGCACTTGTATGCAAATTGGTTTACACATTATTTCATAGTAACTGCTGCCAGTTGTCAATGTTGACAATACCGCCATATGTAATCCATATAACTTTTTAATACTTCTATTTCACTCAGTGCATCTCAGTTTGGTGCTAATCGTGCACTTGTACGCAAATTGGTTTAAACATTATTTCATAGTAAGTGCCGCCCGTTGTCAGTGGTGGCAAAACCGCCATATGTAATCCATATAACTTTTTAATACTTCTATTTCACTCAGTGCATCTCAGTTTGGCGCTAATCGTGCACTTGTATGATAGTTTGTTGAAAACTATCAATTGCTAGTCCTACTAGGCAGATGTAAATCTCAGGGACTGAAGGAAGAACACTGTTGATTTGGTGTTACGGTTCTTCCACCAGATCGCATTTCACAGATATTTGATAGAAACAATTCTGTTTCCAATCCTAGTTGGCTGTTGGAAATTAGATGGATTTAAGAATACCTGTGATTTGCCGTCTTTGCAGTACAGTTTCTCAATAAGAGACTGTGAAAAACTCTTCCATACCTTTAAAATTTTTATCTAACGACTGCAGGACCGTTAGGCCTGTCATCGCTGGGTTGGTGCCCTTTGAATCTCAGTAACGAACAGCGTCGCCAATCTGTTCTTCAGTGGTTAATGCAACCTGCATCCACAGTTTTTTCC
>JAODAL010061257.1:0-20435 GCA_025379985.1 Phyllomedusa bahiana | reverse complement strand
TTTTTAAAAAGGGGGGTTTTCACCCCCCCCCCCTTTTTTGGGGTATGCTGTCCCCCAGGAAAGGTATAGTCAATGCCAGTGAAACTAAATGGTGGTTGAAAAAGATCCTTTTTGGGGGCCTTTTTAAATGTGGGGGTCAGCGGGTTTTGGGGGTCATGTGTGGCCCAGGACAGGTTTTTAATCAATGTCCAGTAAAAACTAAAAATGGTGGTTGAAAGATCCCTTTTTCCGACTTTTTAAAATGTGGGGGTCTCGGGGGGTTTTGGTGGGGCAGGTATGTTTTATTTAAACAAAAAGGTGGGGCCCCTTTTGGCCAAAGGGGGGCACGGTTTGGGGCCATTTTGGGCCCCCCGGGGTTGTAAATGCCCAGTGAAACTAAAAGGGGTTAAAATTTCCCCTTTCTCCGGCACTTTTTAAATGGGGGGGTCATGCGGGTTTTTGGGGGCTCATGCTGTGGCCCGGGACAGGTATAGTCATGTCCAGTGAAACTAAAATGGGGGTTAAAAGACTCCTTTTCCAGCACTTTTTAAATGTGGGGGTCATGCGGGTTTTGGGGGGCTCATGTGTGGCCAGGAAGGTATAGTCAATGTCCAGTAAAAATAAAATGGTGGTTGAAAAGTTCCTTTCTCCGGCACTTTTTAAATGTGGGGGGGTCATGGGGTTTTTGGGGCTATGCTGTGGCCCGGACGGATAGTAAAGTCCAGTGAAACAAAAATGGGGTTAAAAAGACCCCTTTTTCCCGGGCTTTTTAAAATGGGGTCAGACAGGTTTAAGGTATTCTGCGGTACAAGGAAGATATAGTTAGTGTCGTTCAACTAAAATGGTGGTTAAAAGACCCCTTTTTCCCCGGCACTTTTTAATGTGGGGGCATGCGGTTTGGGGTCATGCTGCGTTCCAGGCAGGGATATTCAATGTCAGTTCAAGTAGATGATGGTTCAAATTTTATGCTTCTGGCGCTTTTTAATTGTGGGTAGCGGGTTTTTAAGGGTCAGGTGGGGTACAAGACAGGGATAGTGAATGGTCTGTGATTTTTTTTTTCTGTGACTTTTATAACCTAAGTGTGTTGCCTAAGATGTAGACGTATCCATTTGATGTTGGGATGTTAAAATTTCGCTTCCCACCCCTTGTTTGGGTGTAAAAATGAAGGTGTTTTTTGCTCTCCCATAATTTAATGGTATCGCTCTAATCATGTCTCTATCAAAAAAACCTTATCGATAGGGCCGACATCGCTATCGATCGATTCGATAGCCAACGCAATCCCAACACTAGTCCTGACAGGGGCTAAGAGTTCCCCCCTGGTGAAGCTGTGCCAAGAGGGGAGCTTAAGAGCGGGTCAGTGAGGACCAGATGATTGTTTGAAGGGGGTTTTGGTCTCATCATGACCCTGCAGACAAAGGGGTAGCAGGGGGGGGCTTGGGTGCGCCCTGGAGCAATGGTGGATAGTGACCCTGAGGCTTTGAGAAATTACTGCTCTGGTGAAGTTAGTGGGGTTTGTGATCCAAAAAGGGTTTCCCTGCTTATATGACACCCAAAATAGGGAAGAAACTGCCCAGTGGGCACAATACAAGCTGTCTTGTCATAATGCCAATCTCCCTTTTTTGGGGGGGGGTCCCGCTTTTTTGGGGCCCCCTCCCCCCCTCCGGGGAGTTGGCATTCCCCCCGCCCCCACAGGCGGCGGGGGTTTTTAAAGGGCCCGCGGCGACAGAGTGCGTTTCTCGGGTGCCGCCGGGCCGTCCTACAGGGGGGAAGCACCCCCCTGCGCCCGTTCACCGGTCCGGGGGGTCTCGCTGGCAGGGAGGAGGCAGGAGGGATGTTCCCTCTCCCTCCCCCCCTGTTATCCGGGGCCGGTGTGTGCGCCCCCAAATTTCAGGCAGCGGGGGGGAAGTGAGCGCGGCTGCAGGGGAGTGAAAGCCCCGGTGCTTCCTTCCCCCTGCGCGTAGGAGATCGTCCAGAGCGGCCCTGCTGCAGGAGCCCGGGAGGTAAGTGGATTTTATTATTTTATTTTTATTAGCTATATGGGGGCTTGCCTGGCAAAAAATGGGGGCACTCCTGGAAAAGAGGGGGCACTACTGGAAAAGAGGGGGCATACCTGGCAACAGAGGGGACATACCCGGCAAAACAGAGGGGACATCACCCCGGCAAAGAGGGGAATCACCCTGGCAACAGAGGGGACTCTACCTGGCAAAAGGGGGGCACTACTGGCAAAAATTGGGGGCATCTTCTGGTAACAAAGGGGGGCACTTTGGCTACAGAGGGGATCTACTTGGCTACAAGGGGGGACTCCTGCCTGTAAGGGGCACTACCCGCTTATGGGGGGGTTTCTACCCGGCTATAAAGGGATCTACCTGGCTTTCTTCCAAAACCCTTATGCAGTTAGGTGGAGTGGGTGTGGTTTTTGAAGGGGCGTGCATACCGGAAAGTGGGCTGTCCATGCAAATTTTTGCCACGGCGCGCTACGCGCCCCGCCCTCTAAATTCTTGCTTTTTCATTTTCAAAAATTGGCAACTATGGCTTGTGTGGGAAAAGGTACTAGGGTTTATAGCGCTGTAGTGAGGTTTGTCAGGAAAAGCCCTGTGAATGTGGCATAAGGGTGAATGGGGACTTGTTGCAGAGTGGGCATGTGTTCACCACTGGTTGTAAGGGCTTTGGGCTGTCAGTTGCCCGTGGGGGAGGAGTGCTGGTGTGAGCCCCCAGCGAGCTGTGCATTGAAAGTGTTGTCCCGGCCCCTGAGGTTGTAGGGAAGACGTTGCCCCAAAAAAGGAGCTTTGACCCCCCGGGGAGCCTGGGTATGTGAGAAAACCCTACGGGCTTTTCAGAGGGGAGGGGAAAGTGTAGCGAGTGGCTAAAAGTAGACCCCCCTGTGTACATCTCACAGGTCCTAGAAGCGCACAGCGGTCCATGACCCCCCCTTTTGGGACACCATCACAGACCCTGGAAGAGCCGCACTTTCAGGTGAGGGGTATTGTACTTGGATACATAGAATTTTTATAACATATACATTGAATTACTTTTTTCAGCAAAAAAAAATGTGCTGAAAAGGGTTTTTTCTCAAAAAAAATAAAAATAAATAAATAAATAAATTATATATATATATATATATATATATATATTTACTGTTGAAGCCAGAACTTTACATGTTTTTCTCACTATCTGACATGAAATCTGGATGAACCTTACCCATTTTAGGTCAATTGGGATTACCAGCTAAGATATCAGGAAGAGAATTGTGGTCTTGCACAAGTCTGCATCATCCTTGAGTGCAATTTCCAGATACCTGAAAGGTGGCTCATTCAACTGTACAAACATCTATACACAAGTACAAACAAGATGGGAATGTCCAGCCATCATGCCGCTCAAGAAGGAGCGGGATTCTGTGTCTAAGAGATGAACGTGGTTTGGTACAACATGTGTCTATCAACCCAAGAACAAAAAGCAAAAGACCTTATAAAGATGCTGGAAGATTGTGTCATTATCCACAGTGAAACAAGTACTGTATCAACATTGGTTGAAAAGCCACCATGCCAGGAAGAAGTCATTACTCGAAAACAAATATATAGAAGTCATATTTATGTTTGCTAATGCACACGGGAACAAAGACCTACATTTTTGGAGACATGTCCTGTGTTTTGATGAAAATAAAATTGAACTGTTTGGTCATAATGACCATCGTTACATTTGGAGGAAAAAGTGATACACATCCCAACTGTGAAACACGGGCATGGCAGCATTATGTTGTGGGGTTGTTATACTGAAGGAGGGGCTGGTGACACTTCACAAAATAGATGGCATCATGAGGAAAGAACATTATGTGACAATTCTCAAGCAACATCTCAAGATATCAGGCAGGAAGTTAAAGCTTGGGCAGAAATGGGTCTTCCAAATGGACAATGACCTGAGCATACTGCCAAACTGGTTACAATGTGGCTTAAGGATAACCAAGTCAAGGTTTTGAAGTGGCCATCACAAAGCCCTGATCTCTATCCTGTAATATAAAAATAATGTAAAATGTATGGGTAAAGCTGAAAAGGCAGGTGCAAGCAAAGCGATCTACAAACATGGTTCAGTTATACCAGTTCTGTCAGGAGGAATGGGCAAAAATTCCTACCAACTATTGTGAGAAGCTTGTAGAAGGATATCCAAAATGTTTCATCCAAGTTATACAGTTTAAAGGCAAGGCCACCAAACACTAATTAATGAATGTAAACTTTTGACTTTGCAGAAAGTAATAAAATGCCTTAAAAAATTGTCTCTCATAATTCTGGCATTTGGCAAATATAAATAATCGTGGTAATACTAATTGACCTAAAACAGGGAAGGTTTATTCTGATTTCATGTCAGATAGTGAGAAAAACATGCATATGTGTCTATGTATATAGTGTATGTAAACTTATGGTTTCAACTGTACATACCTACAAAGAGAAGAACTTGCTTGAATCACCATATTAATAATTGTTATTTTACCATTATTCAGATACACACCCCCTATAGATGTCATGTAGTCTTGGTGCTCTATGCTGGGGTTAAATGATGTGTTATCCCATGGTAAAATACACAGGCCAAGTCTATAGTCAATGTCTTCAATTTCTATAGTTATAATATCTACAATGTATAAGGACATATTTCAAAGGCCGTGTTCACACGGCTTATTCCCGACGGATTTGTGAGCCGTATTGAGCTCACAAATCCGCCGTGAATAAGGGGCGGGACGGGGCGGGCCGGAGCGCGGCGGGGGCGCCGCCCCTGGCCCCATAGACAATGCATTGTTTACGGCGCGTCCGCGCCGTAAATACTGTGCATGTCACTTTCTCCCCCCGCGGCGGATTTGCCGAGCGGGGAGGAGCGACGGATTCCACTGTTCTCTATGAGAGCAGTGGCTTACCGTAATGACAGGGACGGATTGGCGCCGTACTGCAGCGCAAATCCGGCGCGGAGTACGGCGCCAATCCGTGCCCAAATAAGCCGTGTGAACGAGGCCAAATCCAACCAGTTGGGTTTGAAATATGTCCTTATACATTGTAATCATACCTGGACTTGATTGGTTTTGGGATCTGATTTTTATCATTCAGATTGATATACCTGGACCTGAGAGTATCCAGGACTGGTATTGGTAATTTTTGACCGATATCATTTTTGTGTATTGCTAACATTTAAATTACTAACCAAGGGTGTATTAGGGCTTATTAGTCCATGGTTCCTGACAGGACCGTCCTTATTAGGACGATGTTTTCTTTATTTTGTTATGCAGGTATTAGTATAGGGTTTATCAGAGATAGTGACCTCACACCTGGATTTTGTCCTTATACAGCCTACCTTTTTTCTGGATATATTTTGTTGGATGTAAACAAATTTGTTTTACCCTATTTAGTAAAAGTTACGTTTTATATTTATGTCTAGTCCAGTGATTTGCGTCACAGCCTATAGAACGACAGGGGCAACTATAATTACATTACAGGTTTGTGGAACATCACATATTGTATACTTTATAAAGAGTAGAGTAACATATAATTTTAAATAGTTCTGGGGCATTCTAGTAAAGCTATTGATAACTGATTATGATGCCTCCAAAATGTCAACTCAACATAATATAAAATGGAGAAAAAAGAAAATAAAGCACTCAAATAATGCCAATAAAACAAGTCCTTACATATAACAAGAGCTGCTGGAAGCTGGAAATCACTTTCTGTGTTGAAGACAGAATGTACCATAAAAGGAAAATAGGGCCCTCACCTAGTGCCCAAAGAAGCTGGTTATACTGGCATATGTAAAAACCAGGACAATTGTACTGTACTATACTGTAGGGAGTCGCTACAAGACTGCTGATCACTGCATGCACCTAATTAATACAGAGGTTTTAGAAGTAAAATGTTCATGATACTTGGTTGGATCTTCCATCAATCACAGGTGCCTCAGATCAGCAGTGTTTGTGACACTTTATATTGAAACCACATACAATGTTCAAGATAAGACCGTTGTATGGTGAAAATACTGTATTCTCAATACTCAATAGTTTCACTAAACAAGTCTTAAAGTGGAAGTTTTTATTAAAGTGACATTTTGTTAAAAGGCTATCTGGTCAAGAAGTAAACCAGTGAGTCTACACTTTCCCAGTCCTACAGAGCTAGGTGTGCTCTTTGCTCAAATGAAGGAGACTCCAATCTGACATGCCCCACCATGATCTCAAAGTTTAACTTTCATTGGATCATTAAACATTGTAGTATAAGGGAGGGGTCATACACAGATGTTGGGGTATATTAAACAACCAGAGGAAATTTTTCTACGGGTCACCATACAGCTATACAGGACTTTCTGGTTCTATTCTGCTGCAGTATTATACTCTAAAAGTAATATAGGAGGTTATCGACAGTCTTACCCTTCAAAGGGCATAATGTGCTGATTCATTCATAAACTGGTGTCCCTTCGCAAATCACGGTAAAAGTGGTGCCATATAGTGGCTTACAGTCTTATTTGGGATTACAGCTATAAGGCTGTGTCTACACAGCACTGGTTTATGGTTGAATTTGTAAGCGGATTCAGTATTTAGAATTCACAAATATTTGACTAACCAGTGCCCATAGACTGCAATAGAAAATCCAAGCTGTAGTCTACAAAGCACAGATTTTCTATTGTCATAATTTTCTAAATCGCCGGTTTATAGAACATGTACTACGTACTGTATTGGGCTGGCTAATATCCAAAAACCGACCACGGTTTTTGCTGAAAATGCCACAAAACGTGGTACGGTGGCGTTAACATACCATCAGATTTCTGACGCCATTTTAACACGGCCATGTAGACATAGCCAGACTTAGCCCCAGAGGTACCATAGCTGTCACATGGGGCCTGGCCGCCGCATCTACCTCAGAATGCCCTGGCATTGGGTCCTGAGCATTCAGAGGCAGGGCCTGGGAATCGAGAGCTAATGTCCTCGATTCCTGAGACTGCACTGTGTTATTGGAGCCTATTCAATCTTGTAGGCTGGTACTGGGCCACAGGGCAGTATTCCGACATGATAACAACCCCAAATACACCTTTAAAATGACCAATGTCTTGCTAAAGAAAATGAGGGTAAAGGTACTGGACTGGCCAAGCATGCCTCCAAATCTAAACTCTATTGAGCATCTATGGGGCATCCTCAAACGGAAGGTGGAGAGGAGCGCAAGGTCTCTAACATCCATGATGTCGTCATGGAGAAGTTGAAGAGGATTCCAGTGGCGGTAATCTGTGAAGCTCTTGTGAACTCCATGCACAAGAGAGTTAAAGGGGTTGTATCATTTCATTAAATGGTCTACAGAATAAGGGGACAGTGAAAACAAGCAACTTTGCAATTGGATGTCATTTGCAAAGCTGTCTTGTTTTCATTGTCTCCCTTACCTTCATTTTGTGTAAACACTGTTCCCCAGTGCTGGCTGGATCCCTCCTCCTTGCATTTCATTGGCTGACGGCTCTACTAATTTACATTCTGTTCGGTCCCGGTCGTATTCATGGGAGCGTGCATTCCTGCCTCTCTCACTCAGAATAAGGGGCCGGCGACAATTTCACTCTATACAGCTAGCTCATTGACACTGCAGCTGCTTCTACAATCAGAAAACAGCAGAATTGGGCCTCGGTGCCTAATGTTCCTGCGTGTAAGGGGCCGGTAACATTTCACTCTGCACAACCACCAGCTCCTCATTGACACTTGCCGCTGCTTCTACAATCAGAAAACAGCAGAATTGTGCCTCGGTTCCATAATGCTCCTGCATAGAAGGGAGACAGATCTGTGCTCTGAAGGAGTTCATAGAAGACTGGATTCAACTGTAACAAACCTCCAGCTGTGAGAAGAGAAGAGATCAATGCTCTGAGTTCATAGAAGACTGTCTAGACTGAATACAGGCCTGTGGTAATGTAAACAGCTCTTACAAAATAAGACTGCATAGGGAGAGGACACAGTGACATGTTGACTCAGACAGAGAGGGGGGGGGACATATTGACTCAGGAGCGAGCATGAACAGTGAAGGGGGATGATGATGTCATCCCCCTTCAGTTAAGAAACATCCAGCTGGGAGTGGAAGAAACACCCCTGGATTTCAGGAACTGAGAAAATCAAGCTACAAGAGAACAGCCAAACAGATCACGCGATACATCCCCTTTAAGGTATTCCTGGAAAATAATGGTGGTCACACAAGATATTGACACTTTGGGGACAAGGTTTCAATTTTCACTTAGTGGGGTACTCACTTTTGTTGCCAGCAGTTTAGACATTGATGGCTGTGTGTGGAGTTATTTTGTGCTTAAACCAAGTTTACACTGTCATACAAGATCTACACTGACTACATTGTCTCAAAGTGTCATATCTTCAGTCCCATGAAAAGATATTATACAATATTTACAAATATGTGAGATGTGTACTCACTTTTGTGAGATATTTAGGCCGTGTTCACACGGCTTATTCACGGCGGATTTGTGCGCCGTATTGAGCGCACAAGTCCGCCGTGAATAAGGGGCGGGACGGGGGCGGGGCCGGAGCGCGGCGGGGGCGCCGCTCCCGGCCCCATAGACAATGCATTGTAAATAATGTGCATGTCACTTTCTCCCCCCCGCGGCGGATTCGCTAAGCGGGGAGGAGCGACGGATTCCACTGTTCTCTATGAGAGAGCAGTGGATTACCGTAATTGCTGCCGCGGATTGGCGCCGTACTGCAGCGCAAATCCAGCGCGCAGTACGGCGCCAATCCGCGGAGAATAAGCCGTGTGAACGAGGCCTTAAGGTCCAGAAGTGGAAACATGAAAAAGTTATAGGTTACAGAAAACGATGCTGCAAAAATCACTAAAACATACAAACTCTACACATTTGGTATCACTGGAATTGTGTTGACCTGCAGAATGCAGAAAACATTTAATTATAATTATGTTATCAATGTTGTCCCATGAAAACATATAACACAATATTTATAAAAAAATGATGTGTGTACTCACTTTAATTCTGTCAAAATATGAATGAGCTGTCTATAGCAATCCATCCAATTGATGCTGTCTTTTTCTATTGCAGCAGCATGGCCACTTTTAGATGGAAATCGCTTGGATACACGAGGTTGAAAATGCTAAACTAAAACAGGCAAGAAAGCTATTACCAAGAGACAGTTAGTTTTCCTGTATAGAACGTGACTAATACCATCATCCTATGTAATCTATTTAAGGCTCAGTAATTGCCAAATGACCTGATCCAATTTAGTATGATTTTATTTAATTGATTCAGACTGTCTGACCTATGGCAGTGCCAAAGGCGGTAACTGACACAAAATATGCACTGAGCTTCACACAATCAGTCAGGAGCCTGCCATGAAAGTCCCATGCACACATCTATAAATAGGAATCTAATATGGCCTTCTAAAAAGATTTGTAAATTGAACTAGGTTTACATCTACGTCAGAAGCAGGGCTATTCCTAAAGGCAAGTCAGTCGGTAAGTTGCCTAGGGTACCGTTCACCATTGGGAGCACCACAGTGCCACTCATCCGGTGGGGGGGCACTGCCTGACCTGCCTGCCTAGCGATTACTATCTCACTCTGCATGGTCGTTTTAAAATGGCCATGCAGAGTTAGCAACTGCACACTAACTGTATAGCTGCTTCTAAAAGGAGAAGGCAGGATGGATTGTTATCGTTCTTGCCTTCTCGATTGTACATACAGCGTTCAGCGAGCGCTGTATATAAACATTAGCGTTGCAGAGGGCATGATGCAAGGCTTTCGGTGTGCCAAGTGGCGTGATGATGCATGGACAGGTGAGTAGCTATTTTTCATTTTCTTTTACCCTTTACACCTGTCTATCTACTTACAGGGGTCATGTACCTACCTACAGGAGGCATATACCCACTTACAGAGGACACATCTCTACCTACAGGGGGCATATATCTACCTACAGGTGACATATACCTACCTACAGAGGACACATCTCTACCTACAGGGGACATATATCTACCTACAGTGGGCATATACCCACTGACAGGGGGTATCTACCTACATGGGTTATATAACTACCTACAAGGGGCATATCTGTACTTACAAGGGGCATATATATCTACCTACAGGGGGCATATATCTGTACCTACAAAGGACATATATCTATACCTACAGGGGGCCTATATATACCTACAGGGAGCATATCTGTACCTACAGTGAGGGGGCAATAAATCTACCTACAGGAGGTCTATATCTTCTTACAGGGGCCCTATATATCTACCTACAGGGGAGCTATATCTACTTACAGGGGGCTCTATCTACCTAAAAGGGACCTGTATATCTACCTACATGGGGCTTATATACATACCTATTTGGGGCCTCTATACCTACCTAACGATTGGGGGGTCTATATTCCTACCTACAAGGGCTCTATACACCTACCCACCTTACTACAGGGGGCCTATATAACTACATACTGGGAACCTATATTCCTAGTTATTGGGGAGGCCTATATAGCTGCAGGGATACCCTGTTATCCGCTGGGTTTATGTTCCAGAAAAGTGTGATGGATAACGAAATGATGGATATCAAAACAGTACAGTACAGTATGATGTAATAGTGTAACAATGCATAAAGAACATTGTAAGAAGGATACAGTAAAAGATGAGGTGGCTTTACGGCACCAACTAATATACAGTGGGGGAAAAAGTTCTTCCACTTAAAAAGATGAGAAAGGTCTTTAATTGACATCATAGGAAGACCTCAACTATGAGAGACAAAATGAGAAAACAAATTCTGATAATCACATTGACTGATTTGGAAAGAATTTATTTGCAAATTAAGGTGGAAAATAAGTATTTGGTCATCTACAAACAAGCATGATTTCTGTCTCTCACAGACCTGTAACTTCTTCTTTAAAAGGCTCATCTGTCCTCCACTAATTTCATGTGATAATGGAGCCTGTTTAAACTTGTTATCAGTATAAATGACATCTGTCCACAACTTCATACAGTCACACTTCAAACTCCACTATGGTGAAGACCAAAGAGCTGTCGAAGGACACCAGAAACAAAAACACTGTGGGAGCAATACTTAGAAAATGGAAGACATACAAGACCACTGATAACCACTGGGGCTCCCAGCTAGATCTCACACCATGGGGTCAAAATCATCACAAGAACGGTGAGCAAAAATCCCAGAACCACACAGGGAGACCTAGAGAAAGACCGCAGAGGAGCTGAGACCAATTATAACAACGTATCAAAGGCTACCATCAGTAACACACTATGCCGCCAGAGGGCCACAGATCCTGCATGCCAAGACGTATTCCCCCTGTCTTAGCCAGTACATAATCCGGGCCCGTCAGTGAAGATTTGCTAGAGAGTATAGATGGGCAAATTTCCAAAAATTTTGATTCGGATCACTTCGCCGAATTTTCCCGACACAGAAATAAATTCGGTCCGAGATACTTCGGCACGAATTGCTTTAAAAAAGCAGCTATTTTCCAGGCTGCACAGAGCCTGCAGTGCTGTAGAACGTTGTACCATGCTAATATTGCAGAGGAGCTTGGTTTTGGTCTTCATACAATGTTGGTTTTATATGACACGCATATTACTGCCGCCCCTCTTAAAATCGCTTCACTATAAAATTCCCGGGCACTTAAGAGGGCAAAACCCCCTGGGTGGGACCGAAACAAACTCAAGCGGAATGTAGCACTGATAAAGTCATGCCAGCCCGCGAAAGCTAGGGAAAAATAACAAGCTGAAGAGCTCAGGAGGCAACATTAGTGACAGAGTGTGGTGGTGACTGCGGAAGCCACAGCAAGCATGAGGTCATGCCAGTGGCACAATGACATTCTGGAGGTGTCAAAACACTAGGAAGCCTCAGAGTGGCACAATGACTGAGAGCGGAGGTCAACGGTTGGCAGCAGTATGAGGTCGGCAGTGGCACAATGACATTCTGGAGGCGCAAAAACATTATTAGGCCACAGAGGTGGCACAATGATTACAGTGTGGAGTCACGACAGCAGCAGCCTGAATCAGCAGTGGCACAATGACATTCTGAGGCGGCAAAACAGTATTAAGCCACCGAGTGGCACAATCACACGAAGTGTTGAGGTCACGGCGGTAGCAGTAATGAATCAGCAGTGGCACAATGAACATTCTGGAGGCGGCAAACAGATGAAGCCCCAGAGTGTCACACTGACTGAGAGCGGAGGTCACGGGCGGCAAGCAGCATGATGGTCAGGCAGTGCACAATGACATTCTGGAGGCGGCAAAACAGTATATAGGCCACAACCCAGAGTTGCCCCCATCACACAGTGTGGAGGTTCACGGCGGCAGCAGTAATGAAGATCAGGCAGTGCCACAATGACATTCTGGAGTCGGCAAAACAGTATTTGGCCACAGAGTGCAACAATCCACACAGTGTGGAGGTCACGGGCGCAGCAGTATGAGGTCAGCAGTGGCACAATGACATTCTGGAGGTGGCAAAACAGTATTAGGCCACAAGATTGGGCACAATGATACAGTTGGAGGTCACGACAGCAGCAGCATAGATCAGGCAGTGGCACAATGACATTCTGGGAGGTGGCAAAACAGTATTTGGGGCCACAGAGTGCACAATCACACAGTGTGGAAGGTCACGGCGGCAGCAGTATGAATCAGGGCAGGGCACAATGACATTCTTGGAGGGCGGCTAAAACAGTATGAGGCCACAGAAGTTGCACAATCCACACAGTGTGGCAGGTCACGGCGGCAGCAGTATGAAGAACAGGCAATGGCAACAATGACATTCTGGAGGCGGCTAAACAGCATTAGGCCACAAGTGCACAATGATACAGTGGGAGTCACGACAGCACAGCATGAGATCAGGCATTGCACAATGACATTTTCAGGAGGTGGCAAACAGTATAGTCGCACAGAGTGCACAATCACACGAGTTTGGAGGCACGACAGCACACATGAGATTAAGGCAGTGGCATAAACAATGACATTCTGGAGTGGCAAAACAGGAGGAAGGCCACAGAGTGGCACAAATGACCTGAGAGTGGAGTCACGCGGCAGCAGCATTAGGTCAGGTCAGT
Organism: Phyllomedusa bahiana; assembly: GCA_025379985.1. NCBI lineage: Eukaryota > Metazoa > Chordata > Amphibia > Anura > Hylidae > Phyllomedusa > Phyllomedusa bahiana. Next base: position 7,414 of record JAODAL010061257.1, on the reverse strand, counting down.
GGCACAATGACACAGTGGTGGGAGGACATGGGCAGCAGCCACAGCAGCAGCATGAGGGTCAGACAGTTTGAACAATGACACAGGTGAATGTCACTGTCAACAGCAAACAGCAGCAAGCACATGAGGTCAAAGAGTGGACATAAGTGTACAGAGTGTTAGGTGGGTTGGCAAATACCAGTCCCTGGTAAAGATGGTGGTAGGAATGGAAAACTGTCAGCAGATGTGTGCATCAGGTGTGGTGGTATCAGAATAGTGGCTGAGGCAGGTAGTTTAAAACCCAGACTGATGACGCCTAAGGCATTGGTATTTGAAATCCTGGCCGGATCCACGCCTGAATTCATCTTGACAAAGGTCAGCTCGTTCCACATTCCCTGGACAAGACGGTTTCTCCTTGGGGTAAACGATGGCCCCCGCCGCACTAAACACCCGCTCTGATGCCACACTAACTGGTCGGGCAGTGACACCTTCTCCACTGCAAACTCGGCAAGTTGGGCCACACATCCGAGTTTGGGCTGCCCAGTAGTCCAGCGGATCTTCTAACTGAGGTGGCAATTGCTGGTCCAAGTAGGCCACAACCTGTTGGTTCAGACTGCTCCAGGTCCTTCTGCTGCGACTGCCCTCCTCACTGAGGAGCGGGTGAAGGAAGCTGCTCATCAGTGACACCAGACTTAGGTTACTACTGATGGGAGCTGGTACTGCCTCCTTACCCCCCCCACTTCCCCCAGCAAGCCCGCGGCAGTAGTACGTGAGGCGCTGAGGAACCCCCCGGTCAGACCTGTCCAGGAAGGAGGGACATGCCGCACAGTAGGTCAGCGGCCGACTGATAACGGAGGATTTCCCTATAGTGATTTGAGTTTGTCTCCTCTCAATAGCTGGAAAAGGCTCCCAGTTGGACTCGGTAGCGAGGGTCCAATAGGAGTGGAGAGCCAGAAGTCATCCTCTGGCAGGATGCTGACTATTCGCTGTCAATAGCCAGGCAAATAATCATGCTGCTAGGCCATCTGCACAAGTGAATTCCGAGGGGCTCCCTGCCTTCCATTTCCACTCGTATACTGCCACGGTGCTTAGGGGGTCATCGCTCGTCTTCCTCATCTCCATCCACCTCCTCCACTGCTCCTGCTCTCCTCTCTAGTCACCTGGGTAGAAAATCCACCATTTCACCAGAACAAAGCTTCTGCCTCCAATGTCCTCCCTCCTCCTCCTCCTCTCCCTACCTGCCTGTTCTCCCTCCATTTCATCCACCGGACTCAAAGTGGCCAACGAGATGTATTGCCGACGTCTCCAATCCCCTGCCCAGACAGATTTTTCAGCATCTGTTCCAGGGACATGAAGCAGTGGGAATGACGTATTCATTCCGAAGTCCTGGCGATCTGACCAAATAACGTCGCCTCCTCTGACATGGCCCCTCAACAAACGGCAGGTGTCACGCATGAGCTGCCACTGGCTGACATCATAAGTTACACAGGGGAGTAACTTCTGTCTGGCCTGGATCATCAAAAAATCATTAATGGCCTTTCTCTGTTCATACAAGTCGGTCCAACATGTGCAGCTGAATTCCAGCGGGTGGAAATATCGGCAATATTTCAGAGTGTGTTGGGGGATGCCGTTCTGCCGCTGCAACTCGAGGAGGGTGTTTTCCTTGCCGTTGTACGAATGGATAAAGTGCATGCAACAGTTTCCTGGGTGCCAATTTTCAGAATGTCTGAAGAATCGGTGGAAAGAATTTCAGGAACCTTTTCACAACCAGATGAACACGTGCGCCCCATGCAGGGCACATGGACCATCCCTCCTTTGGTGGCAGCGCGGACACCATGTTCCTCCCATTGTTCCCGTTCACCATGGTTCCGATTTGCAGTTGGCGCGAGAAAGCCACACATCGAATTCTTGCTGCATGACGCGGAGCATTCCTCCCTGTGTGAACTTCGTGTTCGCACGAGGCAAAGCCAGGTGTAGAACTGCGTTCGACAAAACTACCCGCTTGCCCTACACAAGAGGGGTATTATGGAGCAGTACTTGTGGAGGCTGAGATGGAGGTGGTTGGGGAGGAGGAGGCGAACGGACATTGGTCAGCAGGTGCAGCAGTTTGACAACGTGGAGGAGAAAGCAGCGTCTCCTGTCCAAGTTGTTGGTGTGCCTGGCTGAAGCACATTCCACCCAGTGGCCGTAAAGACATGTACTTGGCCCGGACCGTAGTTACAGCTCCAGACGTCCGCGCTGGCCGTGCCCTTGAACGCAACCGTAAGCTCAAGACTGACCCACCTTCTGTTCTACATATTTTATGAAGTGCTGGTACGCTTTTTGTGAAAAAGTAATTAACGGCTTGAACTCTCCATCTCGGCTCGGCACAAGACATTAGTTCACTGAACGTGCTAGAGTCCATCCATTTTGGATAAGGGAGGACTCAGGACCAACAACTTGGACAGGAGCACCCGGTCAGGTAGGACTGCTGTCAGCAACCTTAGTATGGTTGGACGGATACTGTTGTCTCTTTGCATCGGCCTCGCTGAACGACTGGCTGCGCCATGATAGCGAGGAGCAGGAGCATCAGGAACGGGAGATGAATGTCAAAGAAAACATCGTCCCTTCTGCAGGAGGTGGTGGAGCCTTGACTGGCTGCAAGGGCATGCATGCCACTGTGCTGCTGCACGTCAGCTTGTTTCAGCGGCGGCAGGATGGACCACCACATCGAGGCCACCGGTTCACCAGGCCACCGTATGGTGACGCTGCATGTGGCTTACGCAAGGGCGTGGTGCCAACGTTAGCTCCCTGGCCCACGCTTCACTTTCTGCCCACAGATTGCTATCAATATACCATTTCGCTCCTCCTGTGTCCTTAGCAAAGAACTCTGCCACACCGTCCGAGTATGGATTTTACGCACAAACACGCTCCGCACGTGAGTGACTACTGCCGCCGCTGCCTTCGCTTGAGTACCCCTGTGCTTGCTACTTTCTTGGACCTGCGAAGCGGGTTTTTACCCCATGGCCGCAGTTGGCTCCCGACCTTACACTGCGCTATCCTGCTAGACTCACGCCACACGACCCACTTCTGCTGCGGCTGCTGCCTGACGCGCAAGTTGACGCCTCTTCTCCTGACGATTTAGACCCTTGCCTCACCTGCTCCCAAGTGCGGTCAGGCGACATCTTCATTTAATATTGTGTTTTATTCGTCCACTGCTGTCCTCATCAACCGGTCATTTGTATGCCGAGGCTGACCTCTCACAAACAAAAAAAAAAAAAAAATGAAACCCTCCCATGCCACTCTCCACATCTATACTTTGCGCCTACTGCATAAGCAGGAGTCGATATTGGCCCATTTCTTCGCTGCCAAGTAGCTTCTGACTGCCCTCCTTCAAATGTTCATCCTCGCTATATAGTGGCGCTGAGTCCCAGACCACATAGTAATTCTCTGGCCTGAGGGAACCGAGGGACAGAGGCGGGCTTGAGGGGACAGGTAGGGCCCGCTGACACCGCTCCCGGGCCATGCCAACTAAGGGTTGTGTCTGCGGTTCCCAACCGACTCTGGCTGGGGTGTCAATGTCATCTGGAGTAAGAGGATGACCTAATAAGTCAACAAACAATCAAGAACCCTTTGGGTTGCTGAACAAACACACGGCCGCTAGATGACAAGCGGCAGTTGTGGACTCACCGAGTGACCCCTCCGACGAACGTCCCCGAGGGTGTGGCTGTGCGGCGACCTGGGCCTGTTCCAGGAATGTTTGTGCCCTGCCACTCACAGGTCAGAGCCTTGCCACCTCTCTGTCTGACAATACTGTTTGTTCAAAAATGTACAGACACTGTTGATTGATGATATCATGTAATATATATACACCCTGTTTTTATCTCCAAATGAACCCAGTAAAAAGCTGGGTAACCCTTTGATATAAATTGCGCTCCGCACAAATGGCCAGAAAAGTTTACTTGTATGTGTCGTATAAAAACACTGTGTGTTTTAACTAAATGTAAAAGCACATAACGGCTTAATTAACCTCGGACATGAATTCAGGCTACAGGAAAAATGTATATATTTTTGGCGTTGAAAAATACGGTTTTATTTTTGTCATCATACCAGCAAAACAACGCTTAATTAACCCCTGGATGTAAATTGCGCCAAAGAATTGAGCCGCACAAACTAGTAGATTTGTCGCTTGTTACAATTGCGTGTTTTCTTCCTACACCACACAACAAGAGATACAGTTGTAATTAAACTTTGCTTGTGAATTAGCTGCATAAAAAATAATATATATTTGGCGTTGAAAAAAGACGTTTTTTTTTGTCAGCACTCCAGCAAAACACCGCTAATTAAGCCCTGGATGTAAATGCGCCAAAGAATTGAGCCGCACAAACTAGTAGCTTTTGTAGCGTGTTACAATTGCGTGTTTTCCTACGCCACAACAACAGGATACAGTTGTAATTAACCTTTGCTTGTGATTAGGCTACATGAAAAATTTATATATTTTTGGCGTTGAAAAAGAAAAAGACTGTTTATTTTTGTCAGCACACAGCAAAACAACACTTAATAACCCCCCTGGATGTAAATTTCGCTCCAAAGAATTGAGCCTCACAAACTAGTAGATTAAGTCGCTTGTACAATTGCGTGTTATCTACAGCCACACAAACAAGAGATACAGTTTTAATTAACCTCTGCTTGTGAATTAGCTAAAGAATAAATTTATATATTTGCGTTGAAAAAGAACGGTTTTATTTTGTCCATCAAAACCCAGCAAAACAACGCTTTAATTAAGCCCTGGAGTAAATTTGCGTCCAAAGAATTGACCGCATAAACTAGCTACTTGTAGCGTGTTACAATTGCGTGTTTTCTACGTCCACACAACAAGAGATTAGTTGTAATTAACCTTTGCTTGAATTAGGCTACAGGAAAAATTTATAAATTTGTTTGAAAAAGAACGGTTTATTTTGTCAGCAACACCAGCAAAACAACGCTTAATTACCTGGATGTAAATTGCGCCAAACAATTGAGCCGCATAAACTATAGTTTTTGAGCGTTTTACAATTCGGGGTTTTCTACGCCACACAACAAGAGATACATTGAATTTAAACCCCTTTGCTTGTAATAGTACAGGAAAAATGATATATTTTGGCGGGTTTTGAAAAAAAACGGTTTCTTGGGTCACACCCCAGCAAAAAAACGCAAAAATTTAACCCCTGGTTGTAAATTGCCCCAAAAAAATTTGAGCCCCAAAAAATAGTATTTTGTAGCTTTTAAATTTGGGATTAAATTCTACCCACACATCAAGAATACATTTTGTAATTAAACCTTTGCTTTTGAATTGGGCTACAGAAAAAATTTATATTTTTTTGGCGATAAAAAGAGGGTTTTCGGGGGTCAGCACACCACAAAAAAAAGTTTAAATTAACCCTGGATGTAAATTGGAAATAGAATTGAGCAGCCAAAAAAAGGGGTATTTTATTGTAAAAACGCGTTTTTTAAATAATAAACGGGAACGGGTTTAGATCCCACTTGGATATTAAATGTATATGCACTATGGACCACACTGGATTTCGATCCAATACCCCCAAAAAATTTAAATAAACATTGAGAACACTCGGACAACTAGACACCCCCCCAAAAACGCTATATAAAAACAATTCTTTTAAGACTATCCCCCCGGCCCCACCTTCCCTGATAGCACAGTAGGAGTGTGAGCTCCCGGGGCCGCGCCCGGCCCTTTTAATAGTGCGGTGACGTCACAGAATCCCCCCGGGTTTCTGTGTTTTACCTCTGCCATGTCATAGGCTAGCCCCCTTTTTCCTCCCCGATGCTTGCCCCCATTAGGCCCTGTGCTCGCAGGATTTTATCAATCAAAAGCACACTTCGTTCACCCGAAGTACCCCAAAGTTCGACTTCGTTCCGAACCGAAGTTTTCCTGAAATTCTAAACGAATTCCACTTCGTTAGAATCGATTCGCCCATCTCTACTAGAGAGCATTTGGATGATCCAGAAGAGTATTGGGAGAATGTCATATGGTCAGATGAAACCAAAGTAGAACTGTTTGGTAGCAACACAACTTGTCGTTTTTGGAGGAAAGAGAATTCTGAGTTGCATTCAAAGAACACCATATCTACTGTGAAGCATGGGGGTGGCAACATCATGCTTTGGGCTGTTTCTCTGCAAAGGGACCAGGATAACTGATCCGTGTACAAGAAAGAATAAAATGGGCCCATGTATCGTGAGTTTTTGAGTGCAAACCTCCTTCTATCAGCAAGGGCATTGAAGATGAAACGTGGCTGGGTCTTTCAGCAGGAGAATGATCCCAAGCACACCGCCAGGGCAACGAAAGAGTGGCTTTGTAAGAAGCATTCCAAGGTCCTGGAATGGCCTAGCCAGTCTCCAAATCTCAACCCCATAGAAAACGTTTGGAGGCAGTTGAAAGTCCTTGTTGCCCAGCGTCAGCCCCATAACATCACTGCTCTAGAGTAGATCTGCATGGAGGAATGGGCCAACTTACCAGCAGCAGTGTGTGCCAACCTTGTGAAGACTTACAGAAAACGTTTGACCTCTGTAATTGCCAACAAAGGATATATCACAAAGTATGGAGAGGAACTTTTGTTATTGATCAAATACTTATTTTCCACCATAATTTGCAAATAGATTCTTTCCAAACTAGACAATGTGATTTTCTGGATTTGTTTTCTCATTTTCTCTCATAGTTGAGGTCTACCTATGATGTCAATTACAGGCCGCGCTCATTTTTTTAAGTGGGAGAACATGCACAATTGGTGGCTGACTAAATACTAGTGTTGAGCGATTTTTATCGACAAAGTTGAAATCGGCAAGGTTTTTAGGGTGATTAAAATTTTCAGATCATGCGATAATTAAGGTTAAAATCTGTGCATCATTATTAAGATCGCGCCATTTTCGGCGCTTCCTGTCATTTTGGCGGGCCCCAAATGAGATTACAGAATAGAGCAGGGTGAGATGTGTGTGCGACATCATGACTGGGATGTGTAAAGGTTCGATTTTGGGTGGAAAAATCCCCATGACCCCGTTTTTAACATAGAACAGCCCTTCCTGTTTAGCCTTAGTGTCTCTCAGCATCTCATAGGAATAGGATGTGCGCTCTGGGCCCTTTGGGCCCAAACAGCTCAGGGGAGATTAGTCCTATTTTCTGCACAGAGAAACCTCTACTATTAGCTGTGATCCTTCCAATTAGTTAGATTTAGAGATTTGAAGATTTTTATGTAGTTAGCTAAGAATTTTAACCCTTACCCGCCGGAGCCAGTTTTGGCCTCTCTGACAGAGCCCATTTTTGAAACTGTCAGTGTCACTTTATGTGAGAATAAATTTTGCACTTTAACCTTCCATGGATTCAGAGATTGATTTTTTGTGACACATTGTGTATAAGATGTAAGAAATTTTTGGTCCAAAAATTATTTTTATTGTGAAAAATTCAAAT
>JAODAL010061256.1:0-20436 GCA_025379985.1 Phyllomedusa bahiana | reverse complement strand
CCCCGCGCGGCCCGCCGTCGGCCCCCCCGCCGAGAGCCCCCGCCAGTCAGGCCCCCCCGGGGCGGAGCCCCCGAAATCAGGCCCCGCCGCCGAGAGGCCCGCCAGTCAGGCCACAGCGAGAGCCCCCGCCAGTCAGGCCCCCCCGGGAGAGCCCCCCGCCAGTCAGGCTCCGCGCCAGAGCGCCCGCCAGTCAGGCCCCGCCGCCGAGAGGCCCCCCCAGTCAGGCCCCGCCGCCGAGGAAGGCGCCCGCCAGTCAGGCCCCGCCGCCGAGAGCGCCCGCCAGTCAGGCACCGCCGCCGAGAGCGCCCGCCAGTCAGGCTCCGCCGCCGAGAGCGCCCGCCAGTCAGGCCCCGCCGCCGAGAGCGCCCGCCAGTCAGGCCCCGCCGCCGAGAGCGCCCGCCAGTCAGGCCCCGCCGCCGAGAGCGCCCGCCAGTCAGGCCCCGCCGCCGAGAGCGCCCGCCAGTCAGGCTCTGGCACAGGCAGCAGATCTGATGTTAGACATTTGGGATTTCTACACTGATTCACAGAGATTCACTGTACTGGACTGTTGTTATTTGAAGACGCTTGCTGATGGTTTCCAGCTGATGTATGCACAGTCGTCCTCCTAAAAGATGGGTAACCCTCTATCTCCTCCGCTTACAGGTTCGTTCACCCCTTTGAAGCCCCGGATTTCATGTCTGTGCCCATCGATCGGGAGAACGCGGACTATTCCAAGTACATAGAAGAAGCTACGGTGAGGAAGTGACCGGTGCCGAGCTGCAGGGGTGACCACGGCCACTGCGGACCAGTGATCGCCAGGGGCCTGTGTCATGTGACTGCGCTAGACTGGGGCGGAGCTATTTAGGGGCGACCTCTGACCTCAAGGGTTATTCACCTGTTGCCCTCCCAAAAAATCCATGAGCACAATGTGAACAGACCCCACAAGTCACAGGACAAAATGTGGCCCACACCTCACATGTGCCTTACCCCCGCCTCCTAATAAAGTCACCCCAAAACCTCCGCTCTGGCGTCTATTGTGTTCAGCCCCTACCCCTGCAGGAGGAAGAGCCCCTCCACATAGACCCTGTGCTCTCTGTTATCAGCCACTTCAGGCTGGGCGGGGCCAATGAGTAGAAGCTATTGCCCCATCACCAGCAGATTGGGGTGGGGGTGTCCTATACTGACCTCAGGGCAGACAGTGACCCCGCACCCTTCAGCAGCCTGGTAACGAGGGGTGGTGACTCTACCCCTGCCTGGTGCACACAACACATTGGGGAACGGGGGTGTCCTATACTGACCTGCAGGGCGGACAGTGACCCTGCACCCGACCGCAGCTTCTGTCCTGGTAGCCAGTGTTGGGACGTCTGCCCTCCTGCCTGGTGCACACAACAGATTGGGGAGTCCAGCGCTCGGCTCGCCCCTAGACGCAGGTTACACGGTGCAGCGCTCACCTGGTGCCGCCCGGGCGCTCAGTAACCAGGTGTCCATAATCAAGTATCAATCACTGGACACGTGAACCTGAGGGACCCCGGCTCCAGACACCGGCACGACCCACCCAGGAATGCGGGTATGGAATGAACCCCCATCAGGTGCCCGGGGAGGGGGGGAGCACGATGTATGTGCCCTCTGAGGTGGGGGTCACACGCTGCACTTTTTAATTAACCCAAACTTCACCTTTGTTCCAAACTTAAGTTTGTTGTAAAATCCCTTGAAAATTAAAAAAAGTGTCCTCTCTAGACTGGTTTATGATGGGTGTGACCCAGCCTTAAAGGGGGCTCCCGCCACAGACCCTGATGGCAGATCCTAGCGACTTACCAGATAGGAGCAGGTCCGACTCCTGGACGAGCCCCTGGGGGGCGGCCGCACAACCCTATGGTCACAGTCATTCATGGTCAATGAGGCGTCACATGGTAAAATATAGCAGATTTATTGATACATCGTGACCCTCCCTCCACCCGGTGACATCGTGCGCCCTCCTCCGCCCCGAGCCTGGCGGCGACTGTCCCACCGACGCGGATCCACGCGGGGAGGGAGGGTGATTAGCAGCAAACGATATAATATGATCTATAAAATACAATCATTACCCGCCGGCGCGGAACGCAAGAACTGGTGCAGAACGCCCGACCGCAGCACAACGCCCGCCCGGAGCACAACGCCCGACCGGAGCAGAACGCCCGCCCGGAGCAGAACGCCCGCCCGGAGCAGAACGCCCGCCCGCTGCACAACGCCCACCCGGAGCAGAACCGACGCCGCTGCACAAGCCCCACCCGGAGCAGAACGCCCACCTGGAGCAGGACACAAGCTCTGGTGCAGAACGCCCCTCCGGCGCAGAACGCCCCTCCGATGCAGAACACAAGCTCTGGTGCAGAACGCCCGTCCAGCCCAGAACACCTGCCCGCTGCACAACGCCCACCCGGAGCAGAACGCCCGCCTGGAGCAGGACACAAGCTCTGGTGCAGAACGCCCGCCCGCTGCACAACGCCCACCCGGAGCAGAACGCCCGCCTGGAGCAGGACACAAGCTCTGGTGCAGAACTCCCGCCCGCTGCACAACGCCCGCCCGGAGCAGAACGCCTGCCTGGAGCAGGACACAAGCTCTGGTGCAGAACGCCCGCCCGCTGCACAACGCCCCAACAACCCGGAGCAGAACGCCCGCCTGGAGCAGACACAAGCTCTGGTGCAGAACGCCCGCCCGACGAACCGCCCACAACGCCCACCCGGAGCAGAACGCCTGCCTGGAGCAGGACACAAGCTCTGGTGCAGAACGCCCGCCCGGCCCTATCTAAAATAAACAATTTCTTCTTCTTATCTTAATACTAAAGAGTAGATAGATAGATATAGATTTCTGTCAGCCGCCGCGTACAGTGCACCCGTCACCGGACACAGCAGGCCGCCATCTTGTCTCAGCACCAGACGGGGACCCCTCCTAGGGGCGTCATTGTACATAGTGTACATGTCTCCTGGCAAAACGCCGCCGTGCACAACGCCCGCCCGGAGCGAACGCCCGCCCGGAGCAAAACGCCCCGGCCCGGAGCAAAAAACGCCCGCCGGAGCAGAACGCCCCCCCGGGGGGAAAACCCCCGCCCGTCCCAAAAACGCCCGCCGGAGCAGGCAAAAGCTCTGGTGGCAGAACGCCCCCGGCGCAGAAGCCCCCGTGAGGAACACAAGTCTGGTGAGAACCCCCCGCCCAGCCCAAAAACACCTGCCCGCTGCACAATGCCACCGGAGCAAAAAACGCCCCCCGGGCAGGACACAAGGGTGCAAAGCCCGCCGCTGACAACCCCACCCGGAGCAGAACCCCCCGCCTGGGCGGACCAAGCTCTGGGCAGAAGCCCCCCCGGCCCTATCTAAAAACAATTTTTTTCTTTATTAATACTAAAGGTGATAATAGATATGTTTCTGTCAGCCGCCGCGTACAGTGCACCGTACGGGCACAGAGGCCGCCATTTGTTCTTTGGCCCAGACAGCGGCCCCTATGGGGGCTCTGTCCCAATATGTGAAATTTCTCCTGGACGCGGCTCCTGTCTACAGACACATCCCGGCCACACGGCGGCGCTCTCCCATCCGTCCACCATTCAATCCTACCTACGGGACGCGTTTGAGGCGGACGCCCAATGTGAGCTGCCCCCGGCCAGGAGGGCGAGGAGCAGACAGGGCGCCTCTAGTGGAGCCCTATCCAATTGGTGGGAGCCCGGAGGGGCCTCATGTTGGGTACAATCCAGTCTGAAGATCCCACCCGAGCTCTGACCAGCCAAGGACACCCGCCCCCCACCCCGGGGCGTCGTAATGAGCACCTGAGCCCACCTGTCCATGTAACGGGTCTGTCCTGGTGACGGGTCAGACAATGGCGTAAGGTGTGCTGCAAATCTGTGACCCCCCCCTCACTTATAGAAGGTGAGCGCCATTTTAAGTTTTGCTTTGTGACAGATTTTAGGAAGGGGCTCCCTCCTCCCCCTGGGGCGGTGACCGGTCGGCGTCTCTGTAACGTAACATATAACCCTATAAGGTGCGGCCCCGACTACATACAGGTATCACTCATGGTGCAGTGACTGCGGCGCACGCCAGCGGGGGGGAGGGGAGCCACCTGGACGCCATAAACCAGCAGCCACTAATGATTAACCTACATCCGGATCTGGGATCCGGAGCCATCGGCGGCCGCTGCGGTCACCGGGTCATCAGACGCTGAGTCACCTGCTCGCTCCGCCGCCAGAACCACGAGCATCAGTCTGGGAACACAAACTGTAGGGAGGGCGCCCTCTGCAGGCAGAGCAGATATGTGACCTCTGCATCTAATGGGGGGCTATACTGGCAGCACAGATACTGCATCTACTGTATTAGTAGGGATCACTGTGCCCCCTGCAGCCAGAGCGGAGCATTGCATCTAATACAGCAGTAGGGATCATTGTGCCCCCTGCAGCCAGAGCGGAGCATTGCATCTAATACAGCAGTAGGGATCACTGTGCCCCCTGCAGCCAGAGCGGAGCATTGCATCTAATACAGCAGTAGGGATCACTGTGCCCCCTGCAGCCAGAGAGGAGCATTGCATCTAATACAGCAGTAGGGATCACTGTGCCCCCTGCAGCCAGAGCAGAGCATTGCATCTAATACAGCGGTAGGGATCACTGAGCCCCCTGCAGCCAGAGCAGAGCATTGCATCTAATACAGCAGTAGGGATCACTGTGCCCTGCAGGCAGAGTAAGGCGTATTGATCTAATACAGCAGTTAGGGCCTCATACTGTGCCCCTGCAGCCAGCCGCGCCATTGGGCCCCCCAATACAGCCGTTGGGTCGCGCTGTCCCCCTCACCCAGAGCAGAGTCATTATTTTTATTACTAGAGTGAGGGTTTCACTGTTTCGGGCAAAGACTTCTAAGGTGCATTCAATTCCCCTAATATACAAAGCAAAAATTTAGGGGCAAATGTGCCCCCTTTCAGCCTGTTAGCAGAGGGTTTTGCTTAGCGTTCTACTCCAGAGTAGGAGTTCACTGTGCAATCTGCACCAAACATCTCGGTTGCTTGGTTACTAAAATACACCAGTTTAGGGTTTTTACTTTTTTGCTCGCGCCCCCAGAGCAGAGCCATTATCCCTTACCTACAGCACGAAAGGGCACTATTGCCACCTTTGGGGCAGAGCGGATCCTTATTTCTATTTATAATAAGCAAAAAACTAGGGTCATTTTTCCTCTTCCCTGCAGCCGGGGAATTGATTTAATCACAAGCCCTAGGGGTACTGGACCCTAGGCCACAAAGAGCTATTGCATCTAATTACAGCAAGTAGGGGATTCACTGTGCCCCTGCATGCCAGAGAGGGGGCTTTGCATCTAATAAGCAGTTAGGGTCCCGTGCCCCCTGCAGCAGAGAGGAGTTTTATCTAATACAGCGTAGGGATCACGTGCCCCCTGCAGCCAGGCAGGGATTTCATTTTAAAAACAGCGTGGGTCACTGTGCCCCCTGCAGCCAGAGCAGGATTTCATTAATACAAACAGTTTGGGATTTCCCTTTTCCCCCCGCAGCAGAGGGGGAGCATTGCAAAATAATACCAAAATAGGGTCACTGTGCCCCTGCAGCCAGGCAGGCATTGCATCTAATCAGCGTGGGATAGTTTCCCCCTGCAGCCGAGAGGGATTTATTAAAAAAAAGGAGTGGGGTCACTGTGCCCCCTGCAGCCAGAGGGGATTGCATCTAATACAGCAGTGGGATCACTGTGCCCCCCGCAAACCAGAAACAGAGCATTGAAAAATTTTACAGCAGTAGGGTCACTGTGCCCCTCAGCCGAGCAGAGCATTGCATCAAAACAGCGTAGGGATCACTGTGCCCCTGGCCGAGGGGGAGCATTGCTCAATACGCAGTAGGGATCACTGTGCCCCCCGCAGCCCGAGAAAGCATTGCATCTAATACGCATAGGGATCATGTGCCCCTGCGCCAGAGCAGGATTGCTTTTTAAAAACAGCGGTAGGGTTTACGTGCCCCGCAGCCGGGGAGGAAACTTGCTCTAATACGCGTGGGATCACGTGCCCTCTGCGCCCGAGCAGAGCATTGCATTAATACGAGTAGGGATCACTGTGCCCCTTTCAGCCGGAGCAGGCATTGCTTAAATTTTCGCAGAGGGATCACTGTGCCCCTGCAGCCAGAGAGGAGCATTTAAAACTAATGCGAGTTTTGGGGTCTGTCCCCCCGCAGAGAGAGGAGATTGATCTAATACGCGTTGGGGGTTTTAAATGTGCCCCCTGCAGCCAGGCAGGAGCTTGCATCTTTAAAACAGCGGTAGGGACACTGTGCCCCCTGCAGCCAAGGAGAAGAAATTTCATTAATACAGCAGTAGGGATCACTGCCCTTAGGAGACGTTCACACGGCGTTATTTAAACATAAAAAATACCCCCCCCGCAGCGCTTTAGGGGGCCGGCTCCTGCTGATACTCCGGCGCCTTCAGCCTCGCCCCTGTTTTCGGCCTCCCCAATCCGCCGTGTGCTGTTTGGGTTTTTGCGCTCGTTTTTTCCCTCCTCACTTTCCCCCGGTTTTTAATGTTTTTTTCTTCCATTTCTTTAAAGGGGAGGGGTTTTTTTTGCGGGACAAAAAAAGGATTTTTAATGGTGTCATTCTATTCCATTTGAATTTTATGGGAAAAAAGCAAAAAAATTCTAAGTGGGGCAAAATGTGAAAAAACCCTACTTGTGCCCTGTTTGCAGGGTTTTTGTTTTTACGCCGTTCTCGCTCCGGGAGAGATGAGGAGTCTCTGGATTCTGCAGGTTGATACAAATCTGACGACACCAAACATCTACGGTTTGCGTTTTGGTTCCGTAAAAAAAAAAAAATCCATCCATTTTCTATTTTTCACATTTTTGCTGTCGCGCCACCATTTTGTGCGACCCATAACTTTTTTGTCCTTCCACCTACGAGCACGAACAAGGCGGCACTTTTTATTGCCACCAGTTTGGGGCAGATGTGACTTTTTTGATCACTTTTATTCCAATTTTTATGGGATGTGAAATGACCAAAAAAACTGCAATTTTGGCGTCTGGTATTTTTCCTCTTCTCCGGTGTCAGCGCTCGGGATAAATGTGGTTAGATTTTAACACTAAGTCCCCCTGGGGTGCCTGACCACTAGGGGACACAATCATTTATACAGCCTAATGCATTAGAGTGTACCAATATGGCGGTTTCACTACTTCCTACGATCCGGCCATGCATGCAGATGAGGAGGTCAAGGCTTGCTCTGTCCTCTTCATTCACTTCTATGGGAGCTCCTGATTACAGCCCATTGAGTGCACTTGGCTATGTACAGAAGCTCCCATAGAAGTGAATGAAGAGGACAGAGCAAGCGCCGCCCTCCTCATCTGCATGCACGGCCGGATCACAAGCGGTCTAGCTGCAGGCGTCCACTGTTGGGGAATAAACCTGATAGGGACAAGTGTAATTATTTTTGGGGATTTATGTCAATGTTGTTGATAAGAACAATGGAATTATCAGCTATTTCTATCTAATGTTGTGTCCAAAAATGAGAAGCCGCCTGTGGGGCGCGACAAGGAGACCGAGCAGATGGACGCGGTTGTTCCGTGGCTGCTGTCGGACACGACGCGTTCATGTTCTCGGACCTTGCTGCCCGGTTGTCCCTCATCCTATAGGGGGAGCAGCTCCCGGGGGTCTCGCGCTTACAGGGAACCAATAATATTTTATGGGGGTTGCTAGGTCGACGTAAAAAATATTAAATAAAAACAACGCGTCAACCCCCCCCTTCCCCGGAGGCATCGCAGGAGCTGAACCGAGGCGGATTTTGATGTCTAAATTACGTGGTGTGAACAGAGCCCTACAGGGAGCGTCACCTCCAACAGGGGGCCCTGCATTAGCAGGTATCACTGCGCCACCTGCAGGCAGAACAGAGCATTGTATCTAGTACAGTCGTAGGGATCTCTGCCTCTACAGGGAAGGACTACAACTAACTAGGGTCACCGCGGAGAGTGATCACAGCACCTCCTACAGGCATCTACTGTCTTACTAGGGATCACTGCCCCCCCTGCAGGCAGAGCAGATATTGCAGCTAGTGTATTACGAGGGGTTACGGTGCCACCTGCAGGCAGAACCGAGTATTGCATCTCCTGGGGGTCCCATATTAGAGCAGGGAGTGAAGAATGCTCCCTCTGCAGCAGAAGAGGATGACGTCTTATACATTAGGAGGCGTCGCGGTGATGGGTCATCTCCAATCTGCGACTCTAGCAGAACTACAACTCCCAGCATGCAGTTTCACGGCCTTGGGGGTAACTGCTCCATAACCCCCATCAGGGCTGGTAACATTAGGGTTAGGGCTGCGGCCCCTCCTGATCTCGCTGTTGATGGTGTCGCCCCTGGCCGGGGGCAGCCGATCATGGCCTCTGCCCTGCAGGTGACCCCCACCTGCTGTATAACCTCTGTGCAATGACTGCAGGAGCCCCCCACACATGGGTCAGTATAAAGGATATAAGGTGCATAAGGTCTGACCGGTTATTAATATGCATGAAGGGGGCGGGGCTACAGCAAGCTCACCGTCAGTGACTGTCACCTTCCACCAGGGCGGCGCGCGCCTCCACCAGGGCTGGTAACATTAGGGTTAGGGCTCCCGATCAGTACAATACGAGGGGCTGTCTGGTCTGGTGAGACCCTGCAGACACTGGGGGAGGGGTACTGCCCTGTAATGGGAGCCAATCAAGAGCAATGCTTACCCACAGCCCCCACTCCACTAGCCCAGCAGGGCCCAGTGCCACGGACCAGACCTGGCCAATGAGACTTTACTGGAAGGGAGCAGGGGAGGGGGCTGCAGGGGTGATGACCGGACGTCCCCCAGACATTCCTAAGCCTTATGGATCATGGGAGCGAGGACGGCCCCGGGGCCACAGTCACCAATAGCGACTGCCCCCCGTCCAGATACGGGGACACACAGGGGCGGCGGCGTCGCATGGAGGTCAGGACAGCGCTGCAGTCGCCACATCTAGGGCCTCAGCCTCCCCGCGCTCAGGATCTCTGCTTGCTGTAAGTGAAGAGGAACATGAAACCAATGCAGCCCAGGTGCTCCTCAGGGTGAGTGCACATTACAGCCTGAAGCCGGGGCTCCCAACCTGGGGGTCACACGCAGCCCCCCGTCCAGAGGAGCTCAGTGCAGGAGCCGGTAGGTGCAAATGGTGGACTGTGCCCATACATGGGACCCTCAGAATGGGGTCTCCGGACCCTCGTGTGGTCGTCCAGATAGGAGGAGAGGAGGCCGGGGTGCGGGAGGGCGGCTGTTTTCATTGTAAACACTACAGCTCTCACCATGAAGGGCGCCACCAGCAGGGTGTGAGGAGCTCCCCAATCTCCTGACGGTGGTGGAACCTGCACCCATCGGACATTAGTGGCACTGACCTTCCAGAAATGTCTCAGATAGTCACAGCACTGCTTGTCTTATTGTGGCCCTGGGGACTGGTTCAGTCTGACCCTTTGGGATTGGTGCAGTCTGACCATGTGGCCCTTTGGGGTTTTCAAAACCATGGGCCCTTTGGGACTGGTTCAGTCTGGCCTTTGGGATTTAACCATGGGGCCCCTTTGGGGAGGGTTTCAGTCGGCCCTTTGGATTTCTAACCATGGGGCCCCTTTTGGGTTGGTTGTTGGCCCTTTTGGGTTTGGGTTTTCAGTCTGGCCCTTTGGGATTTTAAAACCCATGGGGCCCCTTTTGGGGTTTTTCCATTTTAAAAAAATTCCCCTTTGGGATTTCTAAAACCATTGGGGCCCCTTTGGGGGACTGGTTCGTCTGGCCTTTGGGATTTCAAACCTGTGGTTTTTGGGAGGGTTCGTCTGGCCCTTTGGGATTTTAACCATGGGCCCTTTTGGGGGATTGGTTCATTTGGGCCCCTTTGGGTTTTTCAAAACCATGGGGCCCCCTTTGGGATTGGTTAGTTGGCCCTTTGGGATTGGTTCTCTGGCCCCTTTGGGATTTCAAACCCTGTGGCCCTTTGGGATTGGTGCAGTCTGACCATCTGGCCCTTTGGGATTTCTAACCATGTGGCCCTTTGGGATTGGTTCAGTCTGGCCCTTTGGGATTTCTAACCATGTGGCCCTTTGGGATTGGTTCAGTCTGGCCCTTTGGGATTTCTAACCCTGTGGCCCTTTGGGACTGGTTCAGTCTGGCCCTTTGGGATTTCTAACCATGTGGCCCTTTGGGATTGGTTCAGTCTGGCCCTTTGGGATTGGTTCAGTCTGGCCCGTTGGGATTTCTAAACATGTGGCCCGTTGGGATTGGTGCAGTCTGACCATGTGGCCCTTTGGGATTTCTAACCATTTGGCTCTTTGGGATTGGTTCAATCTGACCATGTGTCCCTTTGGGACTGGTCCAGTCTGGCCCTTTGGGATTGGTGCAGTCTGGCCCTTTGGGATTTCTAACCATGTGGCCCTTTGAGATTGGTTCAGTCTGACCCTGTGGCCCTTAGTCTAGAAAAGGTTTGTCCCCCTGGGTCTATAAGGGGACGCGGGTGTATAGACCGGTGCAGACTCCATACTTACTTTTTCGTTATACAAACATAAATCGTCCAATGGACACAGAGTCCACTTCGCTCTCAATTCTATCCCATGGACACAGGCCCAGCACACAGCGCACATGCACCTACCTACAACGCACCAGCAATGAGAACAGACCAGATGCAACTGTAACAAACCCTCAGCTCTGTACAGAGCGCTCGTCATCCACTGTAGACAAGCAGAGATGGAAGCTATGCGGAGCTGAAGCATCAGACGAGCGACCGCCATGATGACACCTACATCAGATATCGCCATCTTTGGTTATACACCCTGTGGCGTCCTACGAGGCGGCCATATTACCGCACCAGAGTGTATAGGACCACGACTGTCAGCAAGAAGGCAGTGCGGCGTTGTACCCTGTAGCAAGTGCTTTCTTCTGCAGCGTCTCTGCCGCCCGTATACCGGCGGCACGCCCACCCTCGACACGCCCGTATTATACGGCGGCCGCCCCCTCGAGACGCCGTTTTAAACCGGCGGCACGCCAGCCCTCGAGACGCCGTTTTAAAACCGGCGGCACGCCCAGCCCTCGAGAGCCCGATTTCCCGGCGGCACGCCCGCCCTCGAAAACGCCCGTATACCGGCGGCACGCCCGCCCTCGAGACGCCCGTATACAGGCGGCACGCCCGCCCTCGAGACGCCCGTATACTGGCGGCACGCCAGCCCTCGAGACGCCCGTATACCGGCGGCACGCCAGCCCTCGAGACGCCCGTATACCGGCGGCACGCCCGCCCTCGGGGCGCCCGTATGCCGGCGGCACGCCAGCCCTCGAGACGCCCGTATACCGGCGGCACGCCAGCCCTCGAGACGCCCGTATACCGGCGGCACGCCCACCCTCGAGACGCCCGTATACCGGCGGCACGCCCACCCTCGAGACGCCCGTATACCGGCGGCACGCCCACCCTCGAGACGCCCGTATACCGGCGGCACGCCCGCCCGCCCGGCCTTTGGTTATCTGACTAACATACACAATAGATACTGCGGTTATACAGGTGTCAGTATGGGGTGGTCCCGTCCCACTCCACCAGGTACTGGACCTTGCCCTCCGGGGTGATCCTCCGCGCCAGCACCTGGTACTTCTCGCCGCACGCCAGCCTGCCCGCGGCGCCAAAGTAATTAGTGATGGAGGTCTTGAGCTGCGGCAGCGACGCGTCGTCCTCGCTGACGCTCTCGTACGCGTGGCTGTCCATGCCGTGGTCGGGGAAGTCGGACGCCCGGGTATATTCCATCAATTCGCTGGCGCAGCTGTTCTGCCGCTCGCAGGGGGTCAGGGCGCGCTTCTTGGAGTCAAAGGACGAATACATCTTCGAGGTGAACTTCCTCTTCCTGCTTCCAACATGGCCCCTGTAACAGAGGAGACACGAGACAAGCTCAGTGACGGCTGAAGATCTCTGCTTGGTGTCAGTGAATGGAAACACCAAACAGCAGCACAAATCTCCTTCCTCACCTGACAGCTCGTTACAGTGTGTCAGTGCAGGCAAAGTGGATCAGTCTGCAATGTTTCTCTCAGACAGTTGTCTATACTAGATGCAACTGTAACAAACCCACAGCTGTGAAAAGTATTAGGCCTGTGCTGACTTTCTTTTAGCCTCCGACTGTAGATAAAGGCAGGTTCATATCTGCAGCGGAGGTTGTATATATGACAGACACCAATGACACCCTGTGACCCCGCTGACTACAATGGGATCCATCAGGATTGGGCCATGATGTCTGGGGCGGTGCCGGATCCATGACAGGCGCCCTCTGACCCCGCTGACTACAATGGGATCCATCAGGATTGGGCCATGATGTCTGGGGCGGTGCGGATCCATGACAGGCGCCCTTGACCCTGCTGACTACAATGGGATCCATCAGGATTGGGCCATGATGTCTGGGGCGGTGCGGATCCATGACAGGCGCCTTGACTGCTGACTACAATGGGATCCATCAGGATTGGGCCTGATGTCTGGGGCGGTGCCGGATCCATGACAGGCTCCCTCTGACCCCGCTGACTACAATGGGATCCATCAGGATTGGGCCATGATGTCTGGGGCGGTGCCGGATCCATGACAGGCGCCCTGTGACTCTGCTGACTACAATGGGATCCATCAGGATTGGGCCATGATGTCTGGGGCGGTGCCGGATCCATGACAGGCGCCCTGTGACCCCGCTGACTACAATGGGATCCATCAGGATTGGGCCATGATGTCTGGGGCGGTGCCGGATCCATGACAGGCGCCCTGTGACCCAGCTGACTACAATTGGATCCATCAGGTTGGGCCATGAGTTGGGGCGGTGCCGGACCCATGAAGGCGCCTGTGATTTGCTGACTCAAGGGCCCATCAGGTTTGGGGCCCATGATGTCTGGGGCGGTCCCGGATCATGAAGGGCCCCTGGACCCCGCTGTTTTCAATGGGACCATCGGATTGGGCCATGATGTTGGGGAGGTGGGGACCCATGACAGGCCCCCTCTGACCGCGCGACTATAATGGGATCCATCAGGTTTGGGGCCCCATGATGTCTGGGGGGTGCCGGACCCATGAAGGGGCCCCTTGACCCGTGACTTTAAGGGGACCCATCAGGTTTGGGGCCATGATTTTGGGGGCGGTGGATCCATGACAGGCGCCCTTGACCCGTGACTAAAAAATGGGACCCATCGGATTGGGCCATGATGTTGGGGCGGGCCGGACATGCAGGCCCCCCTGTGACCTGCTGACTATAATGGGACCCATCAGGTTGGGCCATGTGTCTGGGGCGGTGCGGCCCATACGGGGCCCCCTGTGACCCCGTGGCTATAATTGGAATCAGGAAGGGGCCCAGATTTTGGGGGCGGTCCGGACCCATGACAGGCCCCTCTGCCCCCGCTGGTAAATTGGGTTTTTGCCTGAAGAAACCCGTGCTGCGCTATCTTCCCCACCGTGTTTGGTGAACTCTGCGGCCCCGGCCCAACACGATCCATTGCCCTTCAGAGTCAGTGACCGAATCCACAGAACTTACTGCGACTCGTAGGACAGGCTGGTGGAGGCGGAGCCGGCGGTGCTGGCGGCATCATTGGAATCCAGGTCCGACGTGAAGTTCTGTCCAGAACTTGCACTAAAGTCAAGAAAATCAGAACGTTAGACGCAACTGCAGCAGAGGACGACAGGGGGCGCCATGGGAGCGCTGACTGCAGCAGCAGAGGACGACAGGGGGCGCCGTGGGAGCGCTGACTGCAGCAGAGGACGACAGGGGGCGCCATGGGAGCACTGACTGCAGCAGAGGACGACAGGGGGCGCCATGGGAGCGCTGATTCCAGCAGCAGAGGACGACAGGGGGCGCCATGGGAGCGCTGATTCCAGCAGCAGAGGACGACAGGGGGCGCCATGGGAGCGCTGACTGCAGCAGAGGACGACAGGGGGCGCCATGGGAGCACTGACTGCAGCGAGCTAAAGGGGGCCCCATGGGGCGGTGACTGCGCAGCAGAGGACGACGAGGGCGCCAGGGGAGCGGTTGCTGCAGCAGGGGGGGACGAAGGGGGCCATGGGAGCGCTGACTGCAGAGCAGAGGAACAGGGGGCGCGTGGGAGCGTGACTGCAGCAGCGAGGACGACGGGGGGCCCCATGGGAGCGCGACTGCAGCAGCAGAGGACAACAGGGGGGGCCCCTGGGAGCGCCCTGCCAGCAAAAGACGACGGGGGCGCCGGGGAGCGCGACTGCAGCAGAGGAGACAGGGGGGCCAGGGAGCGGTGCTGCAGCAGCGGGAGAAGGGGCCCATGGGAGGGGGACTGCAGCAGCAAGGACGAAGGGGGGCATGGGAGCGCGACTGCGCGCAGAGGACAAAGGGGGCCCCGGGGGAGCGCGACTGCAGCAGAGAGGACGACGGGGGCGCCAGGGGAGCGCGATGCGCAGGAGGACGAAGGGGGGGCCATGGGAGCGCCGATGCAGGCAGGGACGACGGGGGCGCCATGGGGCGCCGACTGCGCGCAGGGAGGGACGGGGGGCCCGGGGAGGCCCCGACTGCAGCAGCAGAGGGCCCCGGGGGGCCCCATGGGAGCCCCGACGCAGCAGCAGGGGACGACAGGGGGCGCATGGGAGCGCGACTGCAGCAGCGAGGACGCCGGGGGGGGCCTGGGAGCGCCATGCAGCAGCAGAGGAGACGGGGGGGCCCATGGGGGCCCCCCCCTGAGCAGCAGGGGGAGACAGGGGCCCCTGGGGCCCCGATGAAGCGGGAAGAGGCGACAGGGGGCGCCAGGGAGCGCCGACTGCGCAGCAGAGGAGAAGGGGGCGATGGGGCGCGATGCAGCAGAGAGGACGACGGGGGCCCCTTTGGGAGCGCCGACTGCGCGCAGAGGACGACAGGGGGGCCTGGGAGCCCCGATGCAGCAGAGAGGACGAAGGGGGCGCCGGGGAGGCCGCTGCAGCAGCAGAGGACGAAGGGGGGCGCCATGGGAGCGCCGACTCCAGCAGCAGAGGACGACAGGGGGCCCCATGGGAGCGCCGACTGCAGCAGCGAGGACGACAGGGGGGCCGGGGAAAAGGCCCGACGCAGCAGCGAGGGACGGGGGGCGCCATGGGAGCCCCCGACTGAGCAGCAGAGGACGCAGGGGGCGCAGGGGGGGCCCCGGGGACTGCAGCAGAGAGGACGACAGGGGGCCCTTTGGGAGCCCCACTGCAGCACAGAGGACGACAGGGGGCGCCATGGGGGGCGGGCGAAAGCAGAGGCGAGGGGGGGGCCCCATGGGAGCGCCGCCCTCAGCGCAGGGGGACGACAGGGGGCGCCATGGGGAGCCCGACTGCAGCAGCAGAGGACGACAGGGGGGCGCCATGGGAGCGCCGACTCCAGCAGCAGAGGACGACAGGGGGCGCCATGGGAGCGCCGATTCCAGCAGCAGAGGACAACAGGGGGCGCCATGGGAGCGCTGATTCCAGCAGCAGAGGACGACAGGGGGCGCCATGGGAGCGCCGACTGCAGCAGAGGACGACTGTGGGCGCCACGGCTGCGCCGACTGCAGCAGAGGACGAAGGGGGCGCCATGGGAGCGCCGACTCCAGCAGCAGAGGACGACAGGGGGCGCCATGGGAGCGCCGATTCCAGCAGCAGAGGACGACAGGGGGCGGCCTGGGAGCGCCGACTCCAGCAGCGGGGGACGACAGGGGGCGCCATGGGACCGCCGACTCCAGCAGCCGAGGACGACAGGGGGCGCCATGGGAGCGCCGACTGCAGCAGCAGAGGACGACAGGGGGCGCCATGGGAGCGCCGACTGCAGCAGCAGAGGAGGGACAGGGGCGCCATGGGAGCGCGACTGCGGGCAGAAGGGACGACAGGGGGGCACCATGGGAGCGCGACTGCAGCAGAGAGGAGACAGGGGGGGCGCCATGGGAGCGCCGACTCCAGCAGCAGAGGACGACAGGGGGCGCCATGGGAGCGCCGACTCCAGCAGCAGAGGACGACAGGGGGCGCCATGGGAGCGCCGACTCCAGCAGCAGAGGACGACAGGGGGCGCCATGGGAGCGCCGATTCCAGCAGCAGAGGACGACGGGGGCGCCATGGGGAGCGCGACTGCCCAGCGCAGAGGAGGGACAGGGGGCCCCAGGGGAGCGCTGTTTCCCGCAGCAGAGGAGACGGGGGGCCGTTTCCCGCGAGGTGACGGGGGGCCATGGGAGCCCGACTGCAGCAAAGGGAGGGACGGGGGCGCCTGGGGCGCGATTCAGCAGAGGACGACAGGGGGGCCATGGGAGCCCCGATTCCAGCGGGAGGACAAAGGGGGCGCCATGGAGCGCCGATTCCAGCGGGCGACAGGGGGCGCTGGGAGCCCCGATTCCAGCAGGGACGACAGGGGGCCCCATGGGTGCGTCGTTCCCACAGAGGAGACAGGGGGCGCCATGGGAGGCCAAATTCAGCAGAGGACGACGGGGTCCCCCATGGGAGCCCCGCCCAGCAGAGGACGACGGGGGTCGCCATGGGAGGCCGTTTCCCGCAGAGGACGACAGGGGTGCCATGGGGGGGCCGATTCCGCAGAGGACGACGGGGGGCCCCATGGGAGGTCGATTCCAGCGGGACGAAGGGGGGCCCCCATGGGAGCGCTGTTCCAGAAAAGGACGAAGGGGGCGCATGGGAGCGCTGTTCCAGCAGAAGGAGGCGCCAGAGGAGCCCTGACTCGCAGGGACGACAGGGGGGCCGTTTCCCAGCAGGGGACGACAGGGGGCGCCATGGGGCCCCGACCCCAGCAGCGGGAGACAGGGGGCCCCTGGGGCGCCGTTCCAGCAGCAGAGGAAAGGGGGCGCCTGGGGCGCCGATCAGGCAGAGGACGACGGGGGCATGGGGGGGCGCCGACCCACAGCAGGGGAAAGACAGGGGGGCCATGGGGCGCGACCCGCAGCAGGGAGACGGGGGGCCTGGGAGCGCCGATCCAGCAGCAGGGAGACAGGGGGCGCCGGGGAGCGCAAACCCAGCAGCAGAGGAAAGACAGGGGGCCCCAGGGGAGCGGCCCAGCAGAAGGGACGCAGGGGGCCCATGGGAGCGCGATCCAGCAGCAGAGGACGACGGGGGGGCGCCATGGGGCGCCGATCCCAGCAGGGGAGGACAGGGGGGCGCCCTGGGAGCGCCGACCCACAGCAGAGGACGCGGGGGC
The DNA here is from genome assembly GCA_025379985.1 of Phyllomedusa bahiana. NCBI lineage: Eukaryota > Metazoa > Chordata > Amphibia > Anura > Hylidae > Phyllomedusa > Phyllomedusa bahiana. Next base: position 3,357 of record JAODAL010061256.1, on the reverse strand, counting down.
GCATGGGGCGCCGATCCAAGCGAGGCGACGGGGGGCCCGGGGCCCCGACCCACCCAGAGGACGAAGGGGGCCCAGGGAGCGCGCTCCCAGCAAAAGGACGAAGGGGGCGCCAGGGAGCGCGACCCCAGCACAGGGACGACAGGGGGGCCGGGGGAGCCCCGACTCCAGAGCAAGGCGACAGGGGGCGCCATGGGAGCGGACTCCAGCAGCAGAGGACGCAGGGGGCGCCATGGGAGCCCCGACTCCGCGCAGGGAGAAGGGGGGCGCATGGGAGCGCCGACTCCGGGGCGCGAGGACGACAGGGGCGCTGGGGCGCCGACTCCAGCCAGAGGCGACAGGGGGCGCCATGGGAGGCCGACTCCGCAGCAGGGAGAAGGGGGCGCCATGGAGCGCCGACTCCAGCAGCGAGGACGACAGGGGGGCCATGGGAGCGCCGACTCCGCGCGAGGCGACAGGGGGGCCCCATGGGAGCGCCGACTCCGCAGCAGAGGAGACAGGGGGGCTGGGAGCCCGATCCAGCAGGAGGGACAGGGGGCCCCATGGGAGCGCCGACCCCAAAAGGCAGAGGACGACAGGGGGCCCTGGGAGCGCCGACTCCGCAGGAGGACGACAGGGGGCGCCTGGGAGCGCCGGACTCCAGCACCCGGGGACGACGGGGGCGCCATGGGAGCGCCGACTCCAGCAGCAGAGGCGACGGGGGCGCCTGGGGCGCCGACTCCGCAGCAGAGGAGACGGGGGGCGCCTGGGGCGCCGACTCCAGCAGCAGAGGACGACAGGGGGGCCAGGGAGCCCGACTCCAGCAGCAGAGGAGAAGGGGGGCGCCATGGGACGCGACTCCAGCAGCAGGGCGAAAGGGGGCCCCATGGGGGCCGGACTCCGCAGAGGGACGACAGGGGGCGCCATGGGAGCGCCGACTCCAGCGCAGAGGAGCAGGGGGGCCAGGGGAGCCCCGACTCCAGCGAGAGGACGACAGGGGGCGCCATGGGAGCGCCGATCCAGCAGCAGGACGACGGGGGGCCATGGGAGCGCGACTCCAGCGCAAGGACGACAGGGGGCGCCATGGGGGCCGACTCAGCGCGGGGCGAAGGGGGGCCTGGGAGCGCCGACCCCGCAGGGGGACGACGGGGGGCCCCATAGCGCCGCTCCAGCAGCAGAGGCGACAGGGGGCGCCATGGGAGGGGACTCCAGAGCGAGGAGACAGGGGGGCCCATGGGGCGCGCTTCCAGCAGCAGAGGACAAAGGGGGGCCATGGGAGGCGACTCAGCGAGAGGAGGGAGGGGGGGCGCCATGGGGCCCCGGGCTCAGCAGCAGGGAGACAGGGGGGGACAGGGGGAAACGCCGATTCCAGCAGCAGAGGACAACAGGGGGGCCATGGGAGCGGATTCGCAGCAGGGACAAACAGGGGGGGCGCCATAGGGGGGCGCCAAAACCGGGGGCGAAAAGAGGAGACGGGGGGCCCCATGGGCGGATTCCGCAGCAGAGGACGCGGGGGCGCATGGGACCCGGATTCCGCGCAGGGGACGACAGGGGGCGCCTGGGGCGCGACCCGCAGCGAGGAGACGGGGGGGCCGGGGAGCGGTTCAGCAGCGGGACGAAGGGGGGCGCCATGGGAGCGGATTCCGCGCAGGGACGCGGGGGGGGCCCCATGGGAGCGCTTTTTTCCAGCAGCAGAGGACGACAGGGGGCCGGGAGCGCGTTCCAGCGAGAGGAGACAGGGGGGCCCCCATGGGAGCGTGACCCAGCAGCGAGGACGACAGGGGGCCCATGGGAGCGCGACCCAGCAAAAAGGGACGACAGGGGGCGCCGGGGAGCGCGATTCCAGAAGCAGGGGACGGGGGGGGCGCCATGGGGCGCGACCCAGCAGCAGAGGACAAAGGGGGGATGGGAGCGCGATTCCAGCGCGGGACGACGGGGGGCCGGGGGGTGTTTTCCACAGCGGGAGACGGGGGCGCCGATTCCAGCAGAGGAAGACAGGGGGCGCCATGGGAGGGGCCGACTCAGCAGAGGACGAAGGGGGCGCCATGGGAGCGCGATTCCAGCAGAGTGCAGGGGGCCCCAGGGGAGGCCGATTCAGCAAGGGACGGGGGCCCAGGGGAGCCCGATTCCAGCAGGAACGACAGGGGGGCATGGGGGCGATTCAGCGAGGACGACGGGGGGGCGCCTGGGGGGAGCCCCGACCCAGCAGAGGACGACGGGGGCCATGGGGAGGCCGATTCCAGCAGAGGACGACAGGGGCGCAGGGAGGCCGCCACAGGGACGACGGGGGCCATGGGGGGCCGCCCAGAGAGGGGCAGGGGGGGCCATGGGGGGCCCCGATTCCGCAGGGCGAAGGGGCGCCATGGGGGCCCCGTTTCCAGCAGAGGACGACGGGGGGCGCCGGGAGCGCTGATTCCAGCAGAGGACGACAGGGGGCGCCATGGGAGCGCGATTAAAAGCAAAGGACGACAGGGGGCCCCATGGGAGCGCGATTCCACAGACGGAGGCGCCAAAGGGAGGCGATGCAGCAGGGACGACGGGGGGGCCCCATGGGGCCCCGACCGCGCAGAGGACGACAGGGGGGCCATGGGAGCCCCGCTCAGCAGCGAGGGGGGACAGGGGGGCCAGGGAGCGCCGTTTCCAGCAGAGGAGACAGGGGGGCCTGGGGAGCGCGATTTCAGCAGCGAGGACGAAGGGGGGCCCCTTGGGAGCGCGATTCCAGCGAGAGGAGACAGGGGGGCCATGGGAGCGCGACTCCGCAGAGAGGAGACAGGGGGCGCCATGGGGCCCCCAAACTCCGCAGCAGGCAAAAGGGGGCCCCCTGGGACGCGACTCGAGAGGGGACGAAGGGGGCCCCATGGGAGCGCCGATTCCAGCAGCAGAGGACAACAGGGGGCGCCATGGGATCGGAAATTCCAGCAGCAAGGAAGAAAGGGAGCGCGGACCCAGCAGCAGGACCAGGGGGGCCATGGAGGGGATTCAGGAGAGGACGACGGGGGTGCCATTAGAGGAGCGGGGGGCGCCATGGGAGCGCGATTTCCAGCAGCAGAGGAACAGGGGGGCCTGGGAGGGGGGAATTTCCAGCAGCAGAGGACGACAGGGGGCGCCATGGGCGCGCGACCCAGCAGCAGAGGGAAGGGGGCCATGGGGCGCCGACTGCAGAGGGACAAAGGGGGGCGCCAGGGGGAGCGCCGACTGGCAGAGGACGACGGGGGCGCCATGGGAGCGCCGATTCCAGCAGAAGGCAAGGGGGGCGCCATGGGAGCGCCAATTCCAGCAGAGGACGACAGGGGGCGCCATGGGAGCGCCGATTCCAGCAGAGGACGACAGGGGGCGCCATGGGAGCGCTGATTCCAGCAGAGGACGACAGGGGGCCCGGGC